>PVHY01005112.1:36246-86435 GCA_004024945.1 Uropsilus gracilis | reverse complement strand
AAGTTTTTTTTTCAGATCATAAGGGCATCAAACTGGAAATCAACAATGAAAAGGAAACAAGAAGAGCACTTAACACTTGGCGACTGAACAACATGCTTCTAAAGGAAGAATGGGTAACTGAAGAAATCAAAGAAGAAATTAAAACTTACTTTGAAACAAATGACAAAGAAGACACTACATTCCAAAATGTCTGGGATGCAGCAAAAGCATATCTAAGAGGAAGGTTCATAGCAATACAGGCCCATATCAAAAAGCAAGAAAATAACCAAAAAAACAACCTAATCTACCAACTTGAAAAATTAGAGAAAGAGCAACAACAACAAAAAATCCAGCAGAAGACAAGAAATAATTAAAATAAAAGAAGAAATTAACAATCTAGAAGCCAAAAATACTATCCAAAAGATCAACAAAACCAAAAGCTGGTTCTCTGAAAAAAATAAATAAAATCGATAAGCCCCTTGCAAAGCTCACAAAGAAAAGAAGAGAAAAAATCCTAGTAAACAGAATCACAAATGCAAGAGGAGAAATTACAACAGACACAAAAGAAATCCAGAAAATAATAAGAGATTACTATGAACAAATATATGGAAATAAATACAACTTGGATGAGATGGATAGATTCTTAGAAAGATACAGCTCCCCAAAATTAAACAAAGAAGATATAGAGAACTTAAATAAACCAATCACAAGCAGCGAAATTGAAGCAGTCATCAAAACTCTGCCTAAAAACAAGAGCCCAGGACCTGATGGCTTTACAAATGAATTCTACCAGACATTCAAAGATGAAACAATGCCTGCATTACTAAAGCTTTTCCAAAAAATTGAGAAAGAAGGAATACTGCCAAACACATTCTACGGAGCAAACATCACACTCATACCAAAACCAAATAAGGACAGCACCAACAAAGAAAACTATAGACCAGTGTCCTTAATGAACACAGATGCAAAAATTTTAAACAAAATCCTGGCAAACCAAATCCAATGATGCATTAAAAGCATCATTCACCACGACCAAGTGGGATTTATCCCAGGGGCACAAGATTGGTTCAACATCTGGAAATCAATTAACATAATCCACCACATCAACAAAGAAAAAAACAAAAACCACATGATCATATCAATAGATGTAGAGAAAGCATTTGACAAAGTCCAACATCCATTCATGATAAAAGCCCTTGAAAAATTAGGGATTAAAGGAATTTACCTCAACATAATGAAAGCCATCTAGGACAAACCTTTGGCAAATATCATCCTAAATGGGGAAAAACTAAAATCATTCCAGTTGAGATCTGGAGCCAGGCAAGGATGCCCACTCTCCCCACTACTCTTCAACATTGTACTGGAAGTCCTAGCTAGGGTGATTAGGCAAGAGAAAGACATAAAAGGGATACAAATAGGCAAAGAGGAACTGAAGCTATCATTATATGCTGATGACATGATTCTCTATATAGAAAACCCAAAAAAAATCCACAGAAAGATTACTTGAAATAATAGACCAGTTCAGTAGGGTAGCTGGATACAAAATCAACACACAGAAGTCAGTGGCTTTCCTATATGCGAAAAGTCAAGCAGAGGAAGAAGAAATCGGAAAAACCATCCCATTCATTATCGCACAAAAAAAATTAAATACTTGGGAATAAACGTAACAAAAAATGTTAAAGAACTATACAGAGAAAATTTTAAAACGCTCCAAAAAGAGCTAGAAGAAGACATAAGGAAATGGAAAGACATTCCATGTTCATGGATTGGAAGAATTAATATTATCAAAATGACCATCCTACCAAAGGCAATCTACAGATTCAATGCAATTCCAATAAAAATCTCAATGACAGTCTTTAAAGAGATAGAACAAAAATTACTGGAATTCATACGGAATAACAAAAGACCCTGTATATCAAAAAGCCTCCTGACCAGAAAAAAAGAAAATGGAGGTATTACAATTCCAAACTTCAAACTATACTATAAAGCCATAATAAATAAAACAATATGGTATTGGTACAAAAACAGACAATCAGACCAATGGAACAAAATTGAGAGTCCTGAAATAAAACCACACATATCTAATCAACTAATTTTTGACAAAGGTGTGAAAAAGCTACCTTGTAACAAAGATAGCCTCTTCAATAAATGGTGCTGGGAAAATTGGACTAAGACATGCAAAACAATGGACCAAGAAAACTCCCTTAATCCATGTACAAAAATCAACTCAAAATGGTTAAGAGACTTAGAGATCAGACCTGAAACCATATAATACACCGAGGAAAACTTGGGCAAAACTCTCCATGAACTACAGTTCAGAAATCCCTTTCTGGAAACATCTACAGATGGCAAAAAAAATGAAGGAAAACATAAACAGATGGGACTAAATCAAACTAAAAAGCTTCTGTATAGGAAAAGAGACAACAGAAAAAACTAAAAGATGCCTAACCGAATGGGAAAAGATCTTTGCTCTCCACATGAGTTATAAGGGTTTAATAATGAAGATCCACAAGGAACTCAAACAACTAAACAAAAGCAAAACAAAAAGCCCAATCAAAAAATGTGGAGAACTAAAAAGATACTTCTCCAAAGAGGAAATACAAATGGCCAACAGGCACATGAAAAACTGCTCAGCATCACTAGTAATAAGGGAAATGCAAATCAAAACCACAATGAGATACCACCTTACACCAGTAAGAATGGCCCACATCCAAAGAACAGGCAGCACAAATTGCTGGTGAGGATGTGGAGAGAAAGGAACACTACTACACTGCTGGTGGCAATGTAAACTAGTTCAACCACTATGGAAAGGGGTGTGGAGGACCCTCAAGTTAATGAAAATGGAACTACCATTTGACCCAGCAATTGCTCTTCTGGAAATCTACCCAAAAGAGACCTCAATGTGGGTACAAAAGGACACCTGTGCCCGGATGTTTACTGCAGCACAATTTATAATTGCAAGGTCATGGAAACAACCTAAATGCCCCAAAACAGATGACTGGATGAAAAAAATGTGATATATATACACGATGGAATATTACTCATCAATTAAAAATGACAAATTTGACGACTTCATAACAACATGGATGTATTTAGAAGAAATCATATTAGCAGAAACAAGCCAAAAAGAAAAAGGCAGAAACCAAATGATTTCACTAATGTATGGAATATAGTGAAAAAACAAATAAACAAAAGACTTGAGGAAAGTCAAAACAAGCTAAGCACCAAAATGAAGCAAACAACTATGAACAGAAGGGAAAGGGGGGAAAGGGAGAGGAAGGGGGGGCAAATCCTTGAGATTACAATGTTGTGAAATTTATATATAAATAAATTTTTTAAAAATTAAAAAAATAGATTAAGAAAATATCAATTTTCTGATTTCACATTCCTACAGACATGAGAAATAAAACAAATGAATAGTGGGAAGAGATGGATATCCAACAAAGTTTCATTTAAAAAGAATAAAGAGTAGTGATAATCTGGGATTTTCCTTGTGTTCAACCTGCCTGCCCCCCATCACTACCACCATCTTCACCAGTTCTTATTTTATCAGTCATTCATTTTTAATATTTGTGATTTTTTATGGAATTATGTTTTCTTGATTCTTTGTAAAAATAGATGGATGATTGCTTCTGACAACAAATTCTCAACAAAGACCAAGAACAGTCACTTTTAACATCACATGTGGAAGACTGTTTCCTAGAAATGTCTTCCTGAAAAAAATTTACATAAAATGTTTTCGTATATTTATTCACATCCCTCCTACTTCTACTTCCACATATACTATAAATAAGGTTAAGGAAAATATAAAATATTAATTTTAAAAAATAGACGGGCATGGTGGCACATGCCTGTAAGCTTCAGCCTATGAATCTGCTGGGGCTAGGGATCGCAGTTCGAGTCCTGCTTGGGGCAACATAGTGGAGACCTAATACCAAAAAATGGCTGGGCGTGGTGGCAGACACCTGTAATCCCAGCTACCTGGGAAGCTGAGGCTGGGGATCGCTTGAGTCTGTGGTATCCCGGATATGTGAGCCTGTGGTTTCACGGGCAAAAATAGTGAGACCTAGTCTCAAAAAAAAAAAAGCAAGAATAGTTTCAAAAACACAGAGAAGCAGATATGTTCAGTCCTTTGGGAAGAGTTCAGTAGTAAAAGATTGTTATTGTTTTCTTAACTAAATTTCCACATGAAGTTAGGCTTTGAAGGTCTTTCTAAAACTTTTCCTCTATATTTTCATGAAGAAGGGAAACCAAGAATTGAGACTATCTCAATTAAACAGCTGAGTTAAATCATGAATATTGTTAATTGTTCTTGAGATAAGATTAAAATACATTCTAATGCAGTGGAGTAAAAAGACCAGGAACTTAAGAATTAGACACATATAAGTTTTAATTTAGGACTGATTATATCCATGCTAGTCAAGTTATACAGTCTTCTGAGACCACTTTTCTTCATTTATAAAGTGCAGCTATTAATTTCTACATTTGCAGTATTGTTATGAACATAACACTCATTTTTTTCATTCAGTTATTTGTATTCAACTATTTTATGCAAGAATTTAAGGAGATATTGAAATTTCTGTAAGATTGCAACACACCTATTGATAGCAGAAGTCCAATTGAGGGAGTCAGCTCGAAAAAATTTTTGCCCTCCACAAGAGTGATAAAGGTTTAATAACGAAGATCCACAAGGAACTCACACAATTAAGCAAAAGCAAAACAAGAAGCCCAATCATAAAATGGGTGAAGAACTAAAAAGAAAATTCTCCAAAGAGGAAATACAAATTGCCAACAAGCACATGAAGAACTGCTCAACGTCACTAGCAATAAGGGAAATGCAAATCAAAACCACAATGAGATACCACCTGACACCAGTAAAAATGGCCCACATCCAAAGAACAGGCAACAACAGGTGTTGGCGAGGATGTGGAGAGAAGGGGACACTCTTACACTGCTGATGGGAATGTAAACTGGCCCAAACTCTATGGAAAGCTGTAGGGAGTGCCCTCAAACTAATGAAAATGGAATGACCACTTGACCCAGCAATTGCTATCTTGGGAATTTACCCAAAGGTGACTTCAATGTGGGTAGAAAGGGACACCTGTACTCGGATGTTTATTGCAGCACTATTTATAATTGCAAGGTCATGGAAGCAACCGAAATGTCCCAAAACAGATGACTGAATGAAAAAGATGTGGTACATATACACAATGGAATATTACTCATCAATTAAAAATGACAAATTAGATGATTTTATGATAACATGGATGAACTTAGAAGAATTCATAGTAGCAGAAACAAGTCAAAAAGAGAAAAACAGAAACCAAATGCTTTCACTACTATATGGGAAATGGCAAAGATAAACAAAAATCCACGAAGAAAAGTCAAAACAAGCTAACAACCAAATTGAAGTACACAACCTGGGGGGGGGATGGGACAGGGTGGGAACAGTCAGGGAGGGGGGGTGAACCCCAGAGATCACAGATATGTGAAATTCATATATAAATAAAGTATTTTAAAAATAAATAAATAAAAATAAAACTCTAATGGCCATGCACCTTCCATTCTCCCACCATTCTATAATCATTAAAGCTCCAGGTAGCCCTTAGGCTCCCAGAATTGATCTATATTTCCGCAACTCCCTTAAAGACAGGTATGGACACATAATTAAGCTTTAGCCAATAGAAGATTAGAAAAAAAGAAGTGAGCACGTGTCTAGTTGTAAGTTTATAGGGAAAACTCAACCTATCCTTATCTTTCTTTCATCAGTGCTTCTTGGAATATAGTCATAGTGTGGAGTCATCTTGGGTGCTGCAGATAAGTGAATATTTTAGGAAATGTATGGAATAAGATATGAAAAACCTTAGTTTATCAATATTTTACATGAGCAAAATCACTGTATTGACTTTTAATAGTCTATCCTCAGTGGTTTCTGAAAGGAATACACTTATATATAGTTTAATCTTCTAACATCATCTTTTAAATGTAGATAGAGTATAGAAGTATAAAGTTATATCAAGAAGGCAATGAATGAATGAATGAATAATACATTTTTAAGAGAATAATTTAGTTAGAATTCCATTTTGGAACATTTATTCTGGTTCAGCATACAGAAATGGTAGGGAATCATAAGACAAGAAGAAAGGAGAAGATTTAAGAGGTTAATTATCTAGAAGAAGATATTATGGTATAATTGGTAGTTGTGTAAAGAAGTAGAATCAAGCATAATAGAAATATCTAATTAGGTATAGAGGAAAGTAAGTGTATGTCAGGGAAGATGCTAAAATCTTGCTTGTATAACTGGGCAGACAGTAATATTCACTGACATGGTTCACAGAATGTAATGAATTAATTCATTAAATACACTTGGTTCATAATAAATAACTGGTAAATGTAGCTATGATTTGTTAGTTTACTGTTTCTTCCTGTTGTACATTATGGCTTTTATAAGCACAATACAGACTCTGTCATTTGTCTAATTAATTAAAATATTCAATGTAGTCATGTAAGACTATAATTAGAATTTCATCAATGGTATACGCCCATGGTGCTGTACCACTGATGTGGTACATCATTGTAAAAGTCAAAGTCTTAAATTTCAGAACCTTCACAGTTCTTAGCAATCAGTGTTACAAATAGGTTCTGGAATTTTTCCTACATGTAAAGTAACAGGTTAGCCTGCCAGAGTTTCTTCATGTTTGCTAGAAGTTGTAAGATGCCTGAGTAGGAGGCAAAGGCTTTATAGGTCTTAATGACAGCATAGCCAGTGTATAATTTCCATACAGGAAATGTCTCACATCCCACCAGAAACTATAAAGAGATTCAGGAATGTAACACCTGCACATGTATTGAGACAACACCTAATGCTCAGGGTGTCTGAATGTCTAATAATGACCATAAGTAAACATACATTTTACTCCAGAACATGATAGTGTCTCTGTTTTCCATGGCAATATGTCTTTGAAAGAAAAAAATCTTTGAAAAGACAGGTAAGACAAACAGTATCTCACTTTAAAGATTTACAGAAATGCAAAAGATCCATGAAAAACCATTTTATAATATTGCCCAAGCACTGAGACCTACCTTTGACTTCTACTTCATAGGGTTACAAAGTTTATGAAGTAAATATGTGCCTTTCCATGGGTACTTTGACCCAGAATGTATTCTTAAAGCACATTGTTTATTTTGGACAACTCAGTCTTTCTTTTGTAAAATTTGGCAAATATTTATTGACTGCCTACTTTGGATAAGATTTTATTCCCATGTATATCTGTGTAAATAAATGTGTGTGTGTAGATAAAAAAGATTAGTATGATATAACTCATACCCTGTAAGTACTCACAATCTAATAGATGATCCAGGCATCTAACACCTAATTTAAATGCACAAAATATGATGAATATAGAGAAAATTATGAGTTAATAAAAGAGAAAATAATGATCTTACCTCGACTTTAAAAAGTGGAATTTGAGATAGAAAAGAGAATGAATGGATATTGAAGGAATGGATGGACAGGCTGGTGCAGGTTCACAATAAATGAATTATGGATTTAAATTGATCACTTTGTAATGATATAAACATTAGTTTAGAATGGAGACTACAAGAGATATGTGTTTCGTCTACTGTCTCAGGGAAAACATTAATGAAAATTTATTTAAAGGTATATCAGTGTTATTGTAAGGGTTAGAATTCACTGAAGATGTAGGAGAAAGTGTTATGACTACTGTGTTGTTGAGAATGAAAGAAAGAAAGCAGTTGAAAACAATCCAGTTCAATCGATTAAATTACCCAAATCACCTGTTCTGGTAATTGCATTAGTACATGACCTAAACAGAGCATTCTATAACTTCCTTCTTACAAGAGCCCATGGTTTGGCTTAGAGATGAGTCTGTGATATATCAGTATACTATACTCAAAAACTGTTACAAACAGAATTTCTATGTGTGCTGGTCATGGAGATGTTAAGCTATAATATGAGATTTCTAAGTGGTACCACCCCACCAAGAGAAAACAGACAAGGAAGCAATTTATCTGGAAAAAAAAAAGTAGGACTAATATGTCAGTAAAAATGGTAGCATAATTTCAGACTTTCAAACTACCCTTGCTGTGAATGAGAAACACTTCTACATTTTTCTCTTTTGAGAGTCAATTCCTTTTGTTTGAATTTGGGTTTTCTCATTTGCAATTGAAACTATTCTGAATCACGAATGCCTCATGTGAAATGTACTGAATTTTAGTCTATCTAAGAGATATGTTCTAAAAATACTGCTTCAGTGAATACAAGATTGAACTCTATGGTATCCAGAGTCCCAATTCCAAATGTGCAGGGTAGACTGAATTTAAAGGTAACATGCCTGAGAGTCAGAATATATTGATATTAATACTGCATCCATGAAACATACTTCTGAAATCACCTTTCCATTCCCTAGTCTATATTTAGATATATTGAAATCAAACCATGAAATGAATATAAATGCTTCTCTATTCTATTTTATTTATATTGCAGAATGAAGAATAATGTCTAAGTAGAAAAGACAACAATAATGATGAAACATCAACATAATGCAATGAGGATTGTTCTCAGACCCTTTTATATACACATAAATCATGGCAGAACCAGAAATGAATATAGTCTTATTCATAAGTGTATCACAGAATTGCTTTACAACACTGAGCCATAAAGCTCTTAGCTTAATGAGTTGGTAACATTTTGCAGATTTGCTTAAAACACGTTGCTTTCCAGACGGTGTTAACAGACTCCAAGAGCTCTTGCCAACACACTCATCCTAAACAATTACATTAAGATCCATAAGGCCATGTTTACAGTTCTGAGAAGAGAATATATTGTTAATGGGCCATAAACTATCCTCTGACTCAATGGTTTGGTTTTCTGAAATTTGTGTAATAGTCAAAGGAAAAATTCCAACATCCACTTGGCATGGTAGTGGAATTAGCTTCAGGAAGATAAAATTGAATGCTCAGAAGCATTCCTTCTACACATTTCCAATCTGATGTGCATTTTATATAGAATAAAACAATTTACACAAAATTTTAAAGAAAGATCACTTCCATAGTTTAGAATAGTTTTAAATTTTATAACAACTTGTGAATAATCATGATGAGCCATAAAATGTCCTATGTGTACAATAGCCTTAATTTTCTCTTTTTCAAATCTCCTGTGAAATAACTGCATCAGTGAATCACAAATAGTTTGTGTACAGACATTCATTGCAAATTCATGCTTGTCACGCTAGTTGTTATCTGTTTTCTTGGTGCCAAAAACCCTGTTGTTCAAACTGCAGTTTTAATTTTCCTATAAAACTCTATGACTGCCTCTCACACCTGTCTTCTGACCTTCCTTGCCTCTTTCCTTTCTATTCTGTCTATTTCTACTTCATTTCCTCCTCACTCCAGGTATCCTTCTTGATTTAGACTAATGTCTCTCAGTTTCTTCTTTCCAGATGGTTCCATTTTTGCTTACTGATAATTTTCATTCATCTCAAAGCACTTTTTAAATCAATGTAATCAAGCTTTGCAAGCTTAGGTCCTTTTTTAGTTGTATTATTTCAATGCCAGTTTTCTTCACTTCTTTGTAATCTTTAGTGATTCATTCACCTGACATATATAATGTATTTAAAGTGGCCGTGCCACAAATTGCAAATATTGAACATGGGGTTGATGTCTTCAGTAAATAAATGATAAAAGAGAAACCCTTAATGTGAAATCTGGGGCTAAGATCAAGTCCTGTTATGTTTTTTCTCCATGTTTGCTATTTTCAGAACTGGTCTAATAAAATGAACACTAAACACAGAGCCAAATTCATGTGTTCTATAAATAACTATAGTGTGAGCATGGAACACCATTTTCTTATGAAAAATTCATTTATCTTTTCTATACATTTAGGTGACTCAGTTCCTTATCAGTTTAAAGCTTTTTTTTGACTCTCTGAAATGCTCAGACAATCTACAATCTATAATTCTGATGACTCCATGGAATTGGAATTTTTGTAATGTTTCTTGATTTCTTTCTATTCAAGCTTGTGGTTTCACATATGAATATAACACATATTTGTGTATTATTTTGTTGCTTTTCTCATCACTGTTAATGATTTTTATTTCTATAGTATTTTAATGCGATCTTTAAAAGATTTTTATATGTGTTATCATATCATCTGCAAATAGTAGTAGTTTTACTTCTTTTCCAATTCAGAATCTTTCTTATTTTTTCTCTGTATTTTAAGACAGATTTGTTCAGGAAAGAAGAAAGTAAAAGAGAGGCACCTGCATAGTCAAAAGTGGACAAGAGAGCTATCTGAATTCTTTCATTTCTTTATCTTTCCTAATCCCCATTACTATGTCTTCCAATATTATGTTGCATAGCAATGGTGAGAGTGGACATCCTTGTCCTACACATAAAACTTTCTGTTTTTCACTATTGAAAATGATATTTGTTGTATATTCCTTATTTTATTGGGGCATGTACCTCCTAACTACAATTTATTGATAGTTCTTATTGTAAATGGATTTTGGATCTTGTCAAATGCTAACTCTGATTCTACTGATATGATTATATGTTTTGTATTTACCATTCATTGATATGATTGTTTGCATATAATGTGCATCTGTGTCTCACTGGAATAAATCCCACTTGTGGGAATGTAAACTGGTCCAAACTCTATGGAAAGCTGTGTGGAGGACCCTCAAATTAATGAAAATGGATCTACCATTTGACCCAGCAATTGCTCTCTTGGAAATCTACCCAAAAGAGACCTCAATGTGGGTACAAAGGGACACCTGTGCTTGGATGCTTACCGCAGCATTATTTATAATTGCAAGGACATGGAAGCAACCCAAGTGCCCTAAAACAGATGACTGGTTGAAAAAAATGTGGCATTTATACACGATGGAATACTACTCATCAATTAAGAATGACAAATTAGACGATTTTTTGACAACATGGATGTACTTAGAAGGAATCATACTAGCAGAAGCAAGTCAAAAAGAGAAAGACAGAAGTCAAATGGTTTCACTAATATATGGGACATAATGAGAAAAAAGTAAATAAAAGCCATGAGTAAAAGACAAAACAGGTTGAGGAACAAACTGAAGCACACAACAATGAACAGGTGGGAAAGGGTGGGGGATGGGAGGGGAGGGGGGTAATCCCTGGGATTGCAGAGATGTGAAATTTACATATAAATAAATTTTTAAAAATCCCACTTGTTCATGATATAGTATCCTATTAATGTATTATTGGATTCAGTTTGCTAAGTATTTGTTGAGGAAATTTACATCTCTGTTCATCAGACACTCCTCTCATCTTACCTGTATAATCTAAGTCCTTTACTGAGATAGGTCCCAGAAATATGCAAACCATAAAGACAGAAAAGTATCTTCCATGACTTTTTCAACTGAAAAATTCTAGAAGTTTTTATATCCCCACACAAATGTTCATGGTATGAAATTGTCCAAATATCAATATTAAATAGAATATATATTTGCTTTTGAGCTCTTCGTTGTCATGCTTTCAGAAGAAGAAAAAAAAATTCTTCGATTCAAAAGAAATTTACAGATAATTTTGAATATAGAATTTACATGAATACATAATTCATTCAATTACATTAGGGAATTTTTTTTCTTTATGTGAAGAGGGAGAGCAAAAATTGCATTAGAAAGTTCCAAGCTATCTGCTGATATATCTTTAAACTGCTAGGTATATAAAGTTTGTTCTGATTAAACAAATACAATTGGTATATATATATATATATATATATATATATATATATATATATATGTATGTATCCACAGTAGAGACCATTATCAAGAACCTGTTAAATTTAAGTGACATTATGCTGCATTTTACCTTATTCCTCTTGGAATTCTAACAGCAAATGGTGGGACTGGGTCACAGCTGGTGTTGGTTGGGAAAATAGGTATAATAGACTTGGATTGAGACAGATGGAGAATGAGGTGAGTTAAGGTCAATGAAAAAAGAAGCTGAGAGGTGATAGCTGACTTTAGAAATATTCAAAATCTCAAGGGCAAGATCAAAGCAGAAGATATAAAATCAGGAGACAAGTTTCTGGTCCACTGAAACAAATATGCTTCCCCTGACAGTGTTCAGTACTCTGGATAGCTCCCAAAGCTTATAAGTACTTGAACTAAATCCAAAGCCCTTTTCCCTAAGGCTTTTCCCTCCATAACCCAAGTAGCTGACTGGCTCTTTCCCTACAAGTAAAATTTTCTGATTTTTCAAGTGATGTAATTAGTTTTGCTAATTAGGTTTCTATGGTCCAGAATAAAACTGATAGACTTTTCATTTTAGCATCAGTCAAAATATCATGACATTCATATTGTAACCTTCATTCCATGTAATATATGAAAAGATTGTTCTATAGCTACTATTTCACATACCTAAAAAGTGAATGAGAGTAAGAGTATTCATTCACTTAATGATGGTTTGAATTATCAAAATTCTGTAAATAATTTGAATATAATCTACAAGTAGTAGATATACTATATCTATTTAAAGAAGTATATATAACAATAAATACAACACATACACAGATACACACACTGATATAACTTCCAATATTATTTGTGTCATTTATAAAGCTCGGATACATTAAAGAAAAAATGAGAATGTTGAAAATAGTATTTCCATCTATGGAAAATAATTTAGGCTTGTACATACAAAAATCATACTAGAAGATTACTGTAATACTGGTAGGAAGTGGGTCTCTGAAACTTTTTGAGTTTTACCATTATATATATGTGATTTTTCCCGATAATAATATTATTGGGAAATAAAAATATTGAGAAAATATTTTTTATTATAAAAATAAAATTATTGAGAAAAAGCATATATACATAATATCTTCTAATAATAATAATGTTTATAATTGTATTTTCAGTAAATTTGAAGGAGTCAGTATATGCATTTTGCTTCTTATGTAGACTTGAATTACTTCTATTAATAGAGTTAGCAACACCCAAATTCTATCATTTAGCAAAGTTTTTCTTTCCTTTCTCTAAAACTTAAAAAACAAAACAGATTGACTATAACAGAACAAATATTCAATTGTTGGGAGGTCCAGCTCCATATGTTCAAAACGCTATGTGTGATTCCTCAACATGATTAAAAGAACACACACTCAAGTAGTTCCTGGAACTTTCAAAGAAGCAGTAATATGGGAACAAAAATCACAGACATTTGTTCCAAATACATCATTCTGTGTTTAACATGGTTAAGAAATTTCTTCCACAGAAATCAGCTGGCAACAATTTCTCAAAACCATCTGATTCCAGAGCACATAATTATTACAGAATGAATCAGCATCCTAGAAACCTAAAAAAAGTCTGAAAAAAAAAAAAAAACAAAACAACTCAAGGGTGACCTGAGAAGGAGAGGAAAAAGAACATAGATCATGTAGCTATAACCAAAAAAAATTACTTCATCTTTATGTGTCACCTATGATAAGGGGTTGTGGGGGGAGGGGGGACTTCATACCTGAAAGTCACTTTTACTACAAAAAGATATGCGTAAAGTGTCTTCAAATTTAAGATTAAAATCAAATGACAAAAACTCTTATTTACAGAAAATTTATATGTAAAATAAAGGAATTTAGTGATTCACTATGAAAGAAGACAGTGATTTCTGATTCTTACACAGGTGAGAAAAATTGCAGCTTGCTCAACAGAGAGGTAAAAAAATGAATTACTAATTACTGTACTCGGGAAGATATTGTAATGGAAGAATTTAATCCAAAAGTGCAAGAGAGGTTCAAACAAGTTCTACATTCAAATCAGTCATGCAAAGCCTTATGGCAATATGCTAATAGTAATTATCTCTTTTGAGATCATGGTTTATCTACACATGAGTATATCATATATTTACATCTTTATATTTCTCTATATTTTCCAGGCTTCCTACCATAATCATGCGTTACTTCTAGAAAAAAATGAAATGTCTATTATTAAAGGCTATATGGGACATGGGAAAGATAAACAAAAAGCCATGAAGAAAAGTCAAAACAAGCTAACAACCAAATTAAAGTACACTGCTCAGGGCAGGAGGCAGGGGACAGGGTGGGAACAGTCAGAATGAATGGGGGGGTGAACTCTGGAGATCACAAAGATGTGAAATTTATATATAATTAAATTATTTTTTAAAAGGAAATGCAAAATAATAACTTAATTATGAATAAAACAGAACTCATGAATATATTAAACAGTGCACATTATATCAGGTATATCCGATATATTTTCCCCCTTTGGTTTGAAAAAAAAACATATTTCAATTAAACTGTATAATGTGTATCACTACTTAGTTCAGGGTACAAAGCAATCACCCTTTTCTAGAAAGCCTTTTCTATAATGCTTTAGCCCACAAATTCACTATTATCTCTTTTGAGTTCCTATAAGTCTTGTTAGTTTTACCAATCATTCTGCATTTTATATTGGCTTAAACTCTGTATATGTACACGTGTGCGTGTGTGTGTGTGTGCATGTGTGTGTAGTCTTTTCAGCTATATAATATACTCCTTGAGACCAAGTCTTATAGTTTTTTATGGACCAAGTCTTATAGGTTTTTATAGTCTCTAAATCCCAGACCAGTATTTATTTAGGTCATGGTAAATGTTTAATTAAATATTCATTAATTTATAACATAACCTAATTACTTTTTAAATTACAAGTTGTATCATGAAATAGAGTTAACTGACCTTAAGAAATGAAGTTAATGTTATATAAACAAACCTTTATTGAGTAAAATTGATATCTGACCTCCCTCACCAAAGATATTGTTAGTGGAGGGCATTAAGGGTGCAGCTGTCCTGGCACTAAAATGTCAGACATTTCAATTCAACATTGAAAAATGTACACCACTTATCATCAGGGTCATATGTAAATCTTTTTTGCAATCTTTCCAGGTTCTGTAGTGAAAATAGCAGAATCACCTGACTTCTGTAACTTATTCTATTAATGTGTTAGAGAACTCTCTAGTGATTCTTTGAGGAAACAGTGATGGAATCATCTATTTCCATCTTTGCTTTCTTCCTTCTAGGTTCAAAGAAAAAAGTATTCAAATGCTATCAAAGAGCAGGTCCTCTATCTCGGTTTTCTATACCAGCTTCTTTAGAAACAGTTCTTTTAAATATATTTTCTTTTTAAATATTCTGCCACTGTCGTCTTCTCTTTGAATCTCAAACAAGCTTAGATCTTCCTCTCTTTTTTGAAAAATAATTTGACCTTGCTAATCAGGGTCATAATTTGCACATTAATTCAATTCTTTCTTTTCCTAAATGTCTTTAGTTTCTGTCCTCCATTTAAAATCATTCATTCCTATGTCCTTTTATTTGTAGTCACTGAAGACAAATGTTCAGGTTGTAGTTTATGTAACAGTACCCCAGAAATGTTCATTGCACACACAGAATTTGATGGTCTTACTGACCTGACTTGCCTTTCTTCCTCTTTTTTTCCCCCACACCCTCACCAGCTTCACTTTCCTAAAAATAGTTCACATTTCTGAGTAGATGAGACTTAAATGCCTAACTCTGGTTTTCAGTATTCACCAATTGTCTTCCCACTTCTTTTCTCCTCTTGCACAGAGAACTTTCACTCTAGTCACTTCTATCTCCCAAACTGACTTTTCACATTGTCATAACTTCATCATTTAAGATATGACATTTTCCTGCTTGTAATTTATATCATTTAAGATATGACTCTATACTTACATCTCCAACTATATAACACTTACATTCTTCAAAAGCCAACTTAACTCTTACCAACATAAAGCTTTGTTTCCTGCCTGAGCTCACAAAAATTTATTCATTCCTTTTCTGATTCCTGGGTTATACACTACTCTAGACAGGTATGTTCTAATTTTTTATTATATATGCTTATGAATGTGCATAGGGTCTGGATTTCTGTTTTGTTTAAAGTCCAAGAAATCTGAGAACAGATATTATAGTTTCTGAATCTTCCAAATTACACAGCATAACATTTTACATATAGTAGAATACCTCCTAAGGGTTGATGGGTATATATAGTAACATGATTTTCAACAATTGGTAGGTTTGTAGCTATCTACCAAAATTCACATATTATTTTACATTTTTGCAACATAGATTAGTTAACTTTACAAGGAAGGTTTATTGTTTGTTTGGTGTTGTGTATGTTGATGGGTATATAATGACATGATTTTCAACAATTGGTAGGTTTGTAGCTATCTACCAAAATTCACATATTATTTTACATTTTTGCAACATAGATTAGTCAACTTTACAAAGAAGGTTTATTGTTTGTTTGGTGTTGTGTATGTGTTTACGGAGGTTTACTTGCACATTCTCATAATTCGTTATATCTTATGTCAATATTTCCAGGGTTGGTATTTAGTAAATGTTGATGACTGTGTTACTACTACTATTAGACTAGTTATAATAATAAATAGCTTGGATATATGCTTTATCTAACTATTCCTAGAGAATCACATTGCTCATCAAGTTTCTCAATAGTCTCTCAGTAAAGGATAAGTTTAGGGCTTATAAATTGTATTAATGAAAATGAAATCACCATATATAGGAGAATTCATTCCATATGTTCTTTCCACAAATGTCAGTGTTTTCTGATGAAATCTATTCCACATTCATAAGGGAGTTGGAGTCTAGTGGAAAAATAAAATCAGCTACTATTCAAAGGATAACAGAAATATTTATAATTATTTCACAGGAAGAGAAACCCAAAATTCATATCTGTCAACTTATAACTTTTTTCAAGTGAAAGTGAATTGAAGAATATTTATTCTAATTCAGTTATATAAATAGAATTTTCTGTAAATTTTGATACCATTTTCCACCATTAGTGATCAATTAAAAATTGAAATTGATAATTGGTTTCAGAACTGTACTTGGCTCACAAACTTGGGCTTAAAAAAATAAGGGCATGAAAATATTATATTAGTTTGGCACTCAATTGTTATTCTTTCAAAATAAAAAAGAACAGAAAACCAAAGAATAACGTCTGAATTAGACAAAGTTACTACAAATCATAATTTTCAGATGGAAATCATGCTGTACCCAAAACAAGACAGAATGGAAAGATTTTGTGTCAGCATGGCTTTTCTCAAGTACTTACTAATAAAATGCATGGCTATAGGAGAATTTTGGGGTTTTGGGTTTACCGCATCATAATACATTTTCAAAAGAATTTAAATTATCATGTACCAAGTTACTATTTTTATAGTACTAATATATTATAGAAAATTCATAAGACTTCTGAGTTAAACACACTTGGTTAACTCTATATCAAACAGATGTGACTTGAGCAAGTTACTTAATCTCTCTGAGCCTCAATCATTTCTTCCATAAAATCAAAGACAACATATTGTCTCTCAGCATACATAGTGTTAGAAAAAAAATAATAGTTTTCATCTTTTCCCTTTTTCTTTTTCTTCTTCCATACTTTCCTACATATGCCCTAAAGGTATACAATGATACTGAAATACTAAGACAAAATTAACTGATTATATATACATATATATACAAATATATGTATATACAAAAAACAGTTAATGATATATATGTACAGTTAATGATATATATGTATATGATATCATATCATACATATATATGTATATGATATGTATACATATATATCATTAACTGTTTTTACTATATTATTATTACTAAAGATTAAATTTAAAATATTAGCTATGCTGAAATCAGTTAAAAGAGACATTTTAGGTACATTTATTTAATTAGATCACTTTCTTTTTTTTCAACATGAATAGTGATTTATATTTAATGTTTAAACATTTCGAAGGAGAAATTCAAAGCCAGATAATAACACAGGCAAAGAGGAGAACACAATGCAATCAAAAAGATAGAATGAGGATGAAAAAAATTAATTTTGAGTGCCATTAATATATAGTCTTCACTTGGAAAAAATGGTTTCTTTGATTATCTAGTGAATGCATTTTCTGAATATCCACTATGTTCAAGCCTTTAATGTTGATGCAAGGGAAGGATGAAAAGATTATTAAGACCTGAGCTAGTCACCTCAGAAATCTCATGGATTAATTAAGTATATACATGTAGCTATTCAATTTCCTTATGAAGTTCAAAAGTGGTAAAAATGATTTGCAACATCCCACAGAATGAGTAGATGCTTCAGTTCACATGAAGGAGGTACTACACACCACCTTCCAAAGCTGGTAGGGAGAGAATGAATCATTCCATTTTCAGAAATGAGGCAACTATCATAGTTCAACTTTCATAAAATTTAAATTTTACTTAATATCACATGTAACTACTCCTAAACTAGAGCTCTTTCCAAAATGATCACATCTATATGAGCATACATTTTCCACTTATAGGCATAGTTTTAAAATATTGTACTCAAAAATGTTGTGATGCCATATTTCTCTTCAAACCCAGGAAGACATGATAGAATTATTATGTAAGATGTGTGTGTGTGTGTGTGTGTGTATTCACAATAATGATGTGATGAATGTTTGCTTTATTTCAAATTCATGCAGTAAGTTTTGCCAAAGAAATAAAATTACCAAACACTTAGCTGCTACATTCTTTAAAATACAGTTCTGATGAAGTCATAGAAGCTAAAATAAATGGTCTAGAGTTTCCTTCCTCACCAGAGAACTACTACTTATGCCTCAAGCATTTTCGTTGAGTATTATTCTTGCCCTACCTGTAGTGAGTTTTCTCTTAATGTAGGATTCCTATTCTCCTTATTCAACAACTGTGTATGAACATTGGTCATCCAAACATAACAATCCCAATGGACTCTCTCAAGCACTCCCTTTAAAGTAAAAATTCAGTGCTAGTTTTCAGCAAACTCCAGGCACTTTTTTCCATCTCAGAAATACTGTTTAGTGAAACAATAAATTTGAAACTTAAGACACTATAGTTTTTTCCAATATGTAATAGAGTTACTTCTTTCCCCATAGATTTTTCTTTCTGTAAGATGAATATTTCCATTCTTTCCCTATCTGAACATAGGGAACAAAAATAAAATAAGAATGCTTAGTGACATTCATATGGCAGTATATTCTAACATCCCTATATATGAAGCAAATGTTGTTTGCTTCCTTTCTAAATTATACTGTTATTATTAAGGGTGAATTTATGGGTCATAGAAACTTTTAAGTAAAAAACATGAATATGTGGGGGTATCACTTCCTTGTTTTGAATCTCAAGTTAGTTTACACATACCTTTAAGTTATAATTTGGAACCATAATCAATGATACAAAGGTTAGCTCAATATGGAGATACTGGCTTATTTTTTAAGTTATTTCAAAATAAAATCTCATTTGGTCACTGTATATATTTAGG
Organism: Uropsilus gracilis; assembly: GCA_004024945.1. Taxonomy (NCBI): domain Eukaryota; kingdom Metazoa; phylum Chordata; class Mammalia; order Eulipotyphla; family Talpidae; genus Uropsilus; species Uropsilus gracilis. The sequence continues at coordinate 67,107 of PVHY01005112.1, read as the reverse complement.
GGTCACAAGTGTACCATTCACATTTACAAGGGTAGAAATTGCAAAATTTTCTACTCTCAAGTGGGATATTGTTATATAGTCACATGAATCTCTTTTCTTCTACTCTCAAGTTTCTCTCTTTTATTTAATAAAAATTCCTCAATAGTTTTTAATACTGCTATTAGCTTATTCATGTTCAGGGAGTAATTTCATCCTCATCAATATATAATTCTATTTTATCAAGTGTTTCAGACTTTGAGAACATAAATAGTATTTTATATACCAATGCTGATATTTAAATTTATAGTTAAAGACAATGCTAACTTGGAAAATATCCTAATTCCAGTTGAGAAGAGAGACAGATGCACATAGTATCGATTGAAAACCATCATCTTAGAACAATCTTTGATGCAAGAGTTCTCAACATCACCTAACTCCTGTTCTTGAAGTTCCAGCTGACAGAGAGGAAACTGAAACCCTGGTAACAACTCACAAGACACAATCCTACCATGTTACCAACCCGGCATGCCCATCATACATATTGCTGCACAAGAATTAGCCAAGATGACAGAGGGATGAACCCTGTGGTTTCTATCTCATCAGTGTAAATGAATTCTGAAAGCTTCAGGCTAATAACCACAAAGGATTTCATTCATCAGACTTATGCGATTCCCACAGAAGGTCAGGACTGTCACTAGAGCATCACACATTCCCTGTCATCTCCTTACAATCACAGAGTTTAAGGATCAACATAACCAGGGGCATTTTCATATACAGTTTTTGATTGCATTAAAACAATGATCTGACTACTTGTTGCCAATACCACCAGTCTAGCTTTCTTCAGCTCAACAGTCTGGTTTGCTGAGTTAGAAGAGACATAGAGGATTCAGTTTATAAGATCACTATTCTTCCCACCATAAGCACTGCAAAGTCAATAAACCGGAAAAGATCAAATTATTCATTTAATCATTATATTGAAATTTTATTTCAATTATTAGGACAAAGGGATACTTTGAAAACAATACATGAGTATTCTCTAAAATTTTCAACTGATAGTTAATAGTGCTAGATTGTTTCTGCTAATATGATTTCTTCTAGGTACATCCATGTTATCATAAATTCATCAAATTTGCCATTTTTAATTGAGTAATATTCCATTGTGTATATATACCACATCTTCTTCATCCATTCATCTGTCTTGAGACATTTGGGTTAGTTCCATCTCCTTGCAATTATAAATTGTGCTGCTATAAACATTCAAGCACAGGTGTCCCTTTGTATAAACATTGAGGTCTCCTTTGGGTAGATTCTCAGAAGAGAGATTGCTGGGTCAAATGGTACCTCTATTTTATTAGTCTGAGGGACCTCCACACTGCTTTCCATAGTGGCTGGACCAGTTTACATGCCCACCAGTCTTGTAAGAGTGTTCCTTTCTCTCCACATCCATGCCAGCACTTGTTACCCGATTTTTTTATGTGGGCCATTCTTACTGGTGTAAGGTCGTATCTCATTGTGGTTTTTTAACACAATACATTTATATTACAAATGTTCAAGCAATAGAAAAAAAACAAAGGCTTTCTATACCTTTAAGTTTTTCTTATCTTTAATCCAAACCTTGGAATAAACCACTGATTAAGAATTTGATGTATGCATTTTTATATTTTTTTTCTGCAAAAAAATCCTCTGATGTATATGCATAGGTAGATTTATTTTAGATAGATATTTGGTCATCCTATAATGTTCTTCTGTAATTTCTTTCCTTAGTCAATTGTGGGAGCTGACCTGAAATGGGGGACCCATGGGGCGAAAGCACCCATGGGCGAAGCGCTCTGCCCCCACAGGAGGGGTGTTTCTGGGAGCTGACCTTCACAGGGGACCTTTAGGGTGTTGCCCCCAGACCCCAGGCAAGGGAGTTGTTGAGGTCATCCTCTGATTTACTAAACAATTCTAAGCAGCCATGCGTTAGGGTATTTCCCTAAAAAAGTCAAAGCAAATCCTACTTACCTTGGTGGAGTCTCAGTAAAGGAATAACAAAAGATTGTTTTGGAATGCCTTTGAGAATGTTATGTTAAAATGTTTAAGTTTCAAAGCAAATCCTATTTACCTTGGTGGAGTCTCAGTGAAGGGATAACAAAGTAAAAGATTGTTTTGGGATGCTTTCGGGAATGTTATGTTGTTAGTTAAAATGTTTAAGTTACACCTAGGATAAATCTGCAATCTGTTGATATGTTAATTGCATATACTCATAGAATGCTGATGTAATGGCCTAAAACACTATATATATATCCACGAAAACCTCAAATAAATTGCAGCAGATTCATCACCCCTTGAGTGTGTGTCTGTTCGCCAATCACCGGCTGCTGTGTTTTTCCTGCCCAGCTGAACTCTGGTCATCCGCGGCCTGCGCCCTCGCCCGGCTGGTCCGTAGCAGTCAATATATCAGGAACTTTTACTATCAGTGCATAAAAATAAACTTTATTCTCTTGCATAAAAATAACAGGGATATCAGTAAGAACACTGGCAAAGGAATTATAAAAAAAGTTCTGTTTAAAAAATGACTTTCTTCTGGATCTCAAATCCCTTTATACCTTTTTTAACTTACTTTTTATTGTTTGCACATAGATATACCTATATACATATATAGGTATATATGTGTATGTATATGTGTAGATGTATATATGTGTATATACATCTATATATATATAGCTTCTATATATATATATATTCTATATATATATATATATTGCTTCATTGTCTACCCCAATGTTCTCCCAATCACCTTACCACCTGTACACCATTTAGACTTTTGTGCCCTCCCCTGCCCCTGTTTTCTCCCTCCTCCCCCTCTCTTCCTTTATGTTTTAGTTTTGTTGGCAATTTAAAATTTTTCTTAACAAGTTGTTTGTTTTTCCTATATCCCTCAAATAAGTGAGAACATCCCATATTTCTTTTTCTTTCTGGCTTATTTCTGCTAACATGATTCCTTCTAGCTCAATCCATGTTGCTGCAAATGATATGTCTTCTTTGATTGATGCATAATATAACACTGTGCACATATCCACATCTTTTTCAGTCATTCATCCATTTTGGAGTATCAGGAACTGCTGGTAACTGGTCAGATCTCATGCTGTGGATGAAGAAAACTTTATCTCACTATCTTATCCGTCTTCAGAACACTAAAGGTGGAGCAATGTGGTTGACCTCCAGGTGGGCAGCAGTGTCTCTGTTCCGCCTAAATATTTACCCTAAGAAATATTCCTTAGGAGATTACAGCAAGTTAATGAGTGAATCCCCTGTCCCCAGGTATTCCATGGGAATTAATGTTTCATCTAATCTGATTTTACCTAAGTCACTTCCTCCCCTTGTTTTACTAGTTGTGAACCCTATAAATATAACTTGTGGGGTACAATAAAGTGGCTGGATGATGCATACTTTGATTCAGTCCCAGCCTCTTTGGTTGTGTCAATCTCTCTTGTCCTTCCTCATGCCCTGTGCCCTGGCTTATTATATTGAGGCATTTGGGTTGTTTCCATATCTTGGCTATTGTAAATAGTGCTTCAATAAACATGTGAGTACAGGTGTCCTTATGAATTGGTGTTTCTGTGTCCTTTGGATAGATTCCCAGTGGTGGGATTGCTAGGTCAATCCCTTTATGCCTTAAATCTCTCTCTCTCTCTCTCTCTCTCTCTCTCTCTCTCTCTCTCTCTCTCTCTCTCTCTCTCTCTCGTGTGTGTGTGTGTGTGTGTATGTGTAATAAAGCTTATTCTGATTGACTTTGGATTAAACTGCTGCAAATGTGACTTATAAGTTTAAAGACTATACCTACATAATTCCATAAGTAACAAAACCAGGAAGTGTATCTGATACACACTCAGATTTGAACCCTTGGTTGATGACATGGACTACGTAATTCAGGCAATAAGTAAGTCAGTTTTAGTAGCACAAAATTACAATTTCTAAAATATCTACTGAGGAAAATTGGTTCAACTGTGAGTACTTCCAAAATTCTTTATCACATTTTTCTAGAAATTTGTTTTTATTTTAATGTCTTACATAGAGCATAAGCTATTTTTTAACTTGTATTCTCTTTTATTGAGGTAATATTGGTTTACAACACTGAGTATGATTTGGGAAGAAGGTTTAGGTTCATAATTTTTCAGATGTATATTGCCAACCTATGCCTACTTTCAAAGCATCCCATAATCCTCCAACATTGTCCACTGGGCCGACTTTCCACTTTGCCTCACACATATTTCACCCTCCACCTCTGGGAAACTCAATTCTGCAATCATATTTGCAGTCATATTTTCATATTTGCCTATATTGTCTGTTTTTCTTTATATTTTATATATAAATAATCTTACATGAAATTATCTGGTATTTGTCTTTCTCCTAACTTCCTTTGCTTACATCACCCCCTCCATTTCTTTCCATGTTTTAGCAAATGGCACAGTTTCATCTTTTTTATATAACTGAGTAGTGTGCCATTGTGTGTGTGTGTGTGTGTGTGTGTATTTCCCATCTTCCTTATCCATTCATCTGGATTGTTTCCGTAACTTATTGTTTCTAGATTGTAACTAACTAGATTGTTTCCGTAACTTATTATTGTAAATAGTGCTAGACTGGCATAGGAATGAATCTATCCCTTAAATTTAGTGTTTTTCTATTCCAAAACTGGACACCAAGGAGTGGAATTTTGGGTTCTTATAGTAAGTCTAATTTTAATATTTGGTGAACATGCCATACTGTCTTTCAGAGAAATTGAATTAGTCTATCTTTCCACAAACAGTATATGGGAATTCCTTTTACTTCACATCCTGCACCACACTTGTTGTTTCTGTTTTTTAAGAAATAACCATTCTCACAGGTGTGAGCTGATATATCATTGTGGTTCTTATTCAAATTTTCTTGGTAAGTGATGACAAACATTTCTGATGTGCTGTCGGACATCTGTGTGTTCTTGGTGGATCATGAAAAACCAGAGTCCTAAAATATTCATTATAGCAGAAAACCCTGCCACATGGCTTACCAAACCTTCCTCAGTTATTTAAGTATCTCATTTGGCTGATCAGTGATCTTTTTACTCAGCAGTAAAAGTTCCTTTGAAACAAAGATCATCTTGTCAAAATATATGTCAAATAACTCACAAAGGTAACCTCTTTTGTAGAAGAAACTTAATGAAAAATATCTCCCAAAAGACAATCCACATTGTGCAAATTATTTCTGAATTCCATCAAGAAGTTAAAAGTCAATTTCCAGTCACTTGAGAAGCCCTGAAATAGGTCAGTGCTGTAAGCAGCACACCTGTCATGTTAGAGTAGCAAAGAGCACATACTTCTGCTGTTAATGGTTTTAATAGGCTGAAGAAATGTCAGCAGCAGTAGTGCATCGGCCTAGAACACCACAGATTAACATGGTCATGTTCATCATTTATTATTTATTAAATACATTGTGAATACTTGGCTATAAAATAAGCATTATGGATATTTCAGAGAATACAAAAGGGATATGAGTGTTGCTTTCTAGGAATCTGATAGCTGAAAAGACCCAAACCAAGAATGTAGTATCCAATAAGATAATACAGCCAAACTTTCATTCAATTAGATAATTAGGTGATATAAATAATGGGAAATCTTCAGATTATATTATCATAAAAAGATGTTAAAGGACTTTATAAATGACCTAATATAACTCTCCTTATTTTATAGGTGAAGAAAATGTTCTTAGCTTACCTCATTGTGATCAATTGGAAAGTTTGGCTTGAGATCTAAGTTCTCATTATTTAATTAAGATACAGTGCATGTGATACAGATGCTGGTCAGGTTCCTTGCGTATGGTCCCTCTAAATACTTGAGTATGGATAGTTCTCCTAATCCCTTCCTGCACACACACACACACACACACACACACATACACATACACAAACACACAAACATAAAGCTCAAAAAAGAGACAGAAAGACCATGAGATATACTAGCACTCTATACACAAACAAAAGTAAAGAATGTTAGACACACATTTGTTATGTTTCATTACAATTCTGCACTCCTCTTAGATAGGTATTGTCAGTTACCTGATTAGGGCATAAGCTGGCTACCAAGAAATTATTTCATGAGGCATCATCTGAATCATCTTTTCCAAAATAAATGACCAATAAATAGCTTTCCCAGTATATTTCTTGACCAGAGAAAATTGGGGTGCTTCCATAGAGTTCTATCAAAAGATTCATTCATAATCACCTCTTTTAACTTCATAATGGAATTTAAAAATAACCTGCACAATATTAATTGTCCATTGAGGGATGTTTTTCATTAACTTCCACAAGAGATTATCTTTGTAAGAAATTTGACATATATTTTGACAATATTTAATTGTTCCTAATCAGAACATTGTTATTGAAAAAAATTGTCAAGAAGTTGAAAATCTGACCAATAGAATAGAATATATTTAGTGGATATGAAAAAGAGTTAAATATGATCATTTCAATCCAAAGGGTACCATAACCATAGATTTTCATTTGAATGTCATTTCAAAGTAAATTAACTTGAAATACAAAAAAACTTTTTTTAAAAAATCTAATCTATTTTTTTTCAAGTGAGTTGAAGTTACTAAAAATGTTTTGCTTTTTTGTGTTTATAATCATGAAAACCCATAGAGAGATAAAGGTTTAACATGCATAATAATCATCTCTTTAATAAACAGAAAAATTGCTACAGAATATTTCCTTTTGACTTTCTATAAGATTTCATTTCATTATTGGTGTACAATCAACACAGAACTTAATAAATAAAAGTGCTAAAGTAATATTTGGTTAAGGAAAAAAAAATCTCATATAGCAAACTAAATTGCTACATAACTTGAAGAAGAAAGCAAATTTGTAAAACAGTGTGGCAATTTAGATCAGATGGAAAACAAAGATACATTACACTAATAAATACCATCTCTTCTAAAGTTTTGTGGCCTTTTCAATTGCTCCAGAGACAGGAGACACAAGTAGAATTAAAATATCTTTGATATAATGTATGACTTTTATATTTTCCTTCCTTTTATATTCATAACCTAACAACTTTTATAATTAGTCTATGAGTGCCTCACTAATAAATTTTAAACTTATGTAAAAGGATTCATTAGGGTGCTATACAATCTCTATTTTTAAGAAGCAATTTATCAACTTAAGCTAATTAAACTCACAGTTGTCATGCTTCTTATGCTTCTTAGAATTTAAATTAAGAATTTGACACGACATCTTTAATAGATAATGAGCATTTTTGAAATTTTTCTTCTAATTAGTCTCTTAAAAATTATATAAGAATTGCCTTTGAAATGAAGAATTTTCTTTGCTCTAAAAGAATTAATTAACTTTGACCATTGTTTCAACTAACCAATCATATTTTAGTCAAAAATTCATGTGAAAATATTTATTAACTATTCTAATATCTTGCTTCTTAAATTTTCACTGGTAGATTATTCATTTAATAGCCTTCATCAATGACCAGACACAACTGAGACACACAGAGTAAGTAGAAATATAGAGGCAGCAATCTTATATATCAGACTTTGCTCTCAAGTTAAACTGTTGAGCACTCACAACTGATAAAAATCTACCATTACCATAACTATTTTGTAATGATGTTTAGACAGATTAATGTGTCCTCGGAAAATTTCATGTGAAAGTGCCCTAAGGAAAAGCTAGAAAATATATTAATGGGAAGGAAGAGCAAGGGCACCTAGAGATATAAAAGCAAAATAGAAGGAAAATAACTGCCGTATGAATAAATTATGCCTATGTGCTAATGAATTCAAGTGGAATAAAAGCAAGAAAATAGGGAAAGACTTTTTCTTACTCCTATATTTCTATCCCATATTTGTGAGTGCCTCTAGCCCTAAACATAACTTGACTTAAAAGTTATCCTTCCTGTAAACATAATTATGCTCATTATAATTATGAAAATAGAGATAACTTCTCTTGAAAAAAAATTCTTGTGATATTTGCTTAGCCAATTAATTTTTGATCAATATTTCTACAGTATTTAAAATATTTCCTATTTATTTTTTTAAAAAAATATTTTAATTAGGTACTTTCTGACTTCGCAAAAAAACTTTGGTTGATGAGTTATTTTTTCCTACACCAGATTTTATAGATGATGATTCTAGCATTTTTTTCACTCATTGGTTAAAGTTTTTAAATGTGAAAAAAAAATCATGACATTGATAGGGAAAAGTTAAACAAAGAAATGAAATGATTTAAAGGGGAAGAGAAACAGTGGAAGAACAAGACAAGTGGAGAAATTTAGCAAAAGAAACACAGTAAGAGAGCAATGAGAAGCAAAAACAGAAATGCTTTAGCAAATTTGATTTATGGCTCATTAAGAACAGCAATGGATAGCAGAGGTAAAAAGTAAGATAAAATATTAATTACATTATTTTCACAGCAATAGGGATTTTTTTTAAAAAGTCATTTGGGTTATAAGTTTTACATATGGGTTATAAGTTTGAGGATACAAACTAGGAGTCCTAAATATACCTCATAATGAATTTTTATGCTGTTGGCCAATGCTTTCCCTAAGCATGCTTCACATATACCTAATGATCCATGAAAAAATGCTTAAGTAAATTTGGGGGATGCTGTATAGTATATATCACTCTGAAATTACTACATACATATCAGCATATTTACCTCTAAGGAATTCTGAGAAAATAAGCTTAGGGAGAATTAGTTAAATCATTATTTATCAATCATATAAAAATGGAAAAAAAATTTTGTGTATAAAACACACATCTATTTGCATCATATAGAAGGCACTTTGGGAGAATGGGCAATGGTGTACCACAGTGTACTGTTTGGTTTGGGAAGCTGAAGCTTGAGTCTGGTGCCTTAGACCACTCGGCCATCCTGACACAACTTGGTTTGGGAAAGATACAAGAAACACAGCATCCAAGAAGATAAAAATGTCAAGATGGCTTATTAGCTGCTGAAGCAGATTAATACTGAAAACAAAGAGTTCAATTAATAGATGATAATAATAATAATCCCAGGAGATCAAGTCCTACATTGGTCTAGGTATAGTTAGAATATAAAGAGGTATGTGAGTGTCAGATTGCAGACTGTTGCCAGGACCATAGTCCCTCCTTTTACACTATGTGATTCCACAGCTTAATAAAACCAGGGTGTCAGGATATATCTGAGAATATATCAAGAGAATTTGGTCACAGTCAGAAAATATGACTTCTTTGGTCAGACTTTTAAAAAAAACAGTAAAACAGTTGTAAACCAGATTTCCCTTTTAATTGTTCTAATTGTTAAAGGTGATGCTGAGATTTGAAGCAGATAGATACAGATATTCACATGTTTATACCTATCTGTCTGTCTGTCTCTCTGTCCATCCATCCACCCATCCATCGGGGCAATGGGTGGTGAGAGAATAGTGCATACTTCTTTTGTTGGGGTTCTCCTACCACCATATGACACTTGACATCCTTTCCCTGATTTCTCCCTCACCCTTTTCCCTCCCTAGCTGTATGTTATAGTTCTGTTAGCTTGTTTTTACTTTTTCTTGACCTTTTGCTTGTTTTCCCTATATCCCATCTAAAAGTGCGATCATCTGATGTCTGTCTTTTTCTTTCTGAGTTATTTCTGTGAACATTATTCCTTCTAGCTCCACCCATGTTATCACAAAATGCATCATATTTGTCTTTTTTGATTGATGAATAATATTCTATTGTGTCAATATATCACAACTTTTTCAACCATTCTTCGGTTTTGCAGCATTTGGGTTGTTTCCAAATCCTGAATATTGTAAATGGTGCTGCAATAAACATCCAAATACAGGTATCCTTCTGAATTAGTGTTTTTGGTTTTCTTTGTGTAGAATCTCAATAGTAGAATTGCTGGATCAAATGGTAGTTCCATTTTCAGTAATTCAAGGGTCCTCCACACAACTTTCCTTAATGGCTAGACCAGTTTGCATTCCCACCAGTGTAAAATGTTCTTCTCTCTCCACATCCATGCCAGCAATTGTTGTTGCCCATTTTTTTTATATATGAACCTTTCTTACTGGTGTAAAATGGTAAACTCAAGGTGATTTTGTGTTGTATTTCCTTAATTATTGGTGATGTTGAGCACTTTTGAATATGCCAATTGGCCATTCATATTTGGTGAAGTGTCTTTTGAGTACTCCCTTTTTATGATGGGGGTTTTGCTTTGTTTTTGTTAAGTTGTGTGAGTTCTCTATGGATCTTTGTTATCAGATACTTATCATTTGTATGGAGAGCAAAATTTTTTTTCCATTCAGTTGGGTGTCTTATGTTTTGGTTATTATCTCTTTTACTGTACAGCAGCTTTTTTATTTACTGTAGTCCTAGCTGTTTATGTTTTCCTTCATTTTTCTTTAGCATCTGTATGTAAAAAGCCGGGCCATGCAAGAAAGGATGAACAAGAGAGACTGACACCATCTGGAGGCTGTGGGCTATCAGAAGTCTGACTGGTAGCAGTTATATTATCTTGATGCCTAGGTTTTTATAGAACCCAGGGCAAGGGGGGAAAGGGTGGCCAAGAGAATGTTTTATGACCAATTAACTAGGGAAGACAAATGGCTAGGGTACAATAAAATTGGGTAAAACATTATTTCCCATGAGATAATGGTGGGCAGGGGATTCACCCACAAATTTGTTGGTAACTCCCAAAGCATATTTCTTAAGGTAAACATCGGAGGAATGGAGAAGTTGCTCTCTGCTCTCTGGACTTCCATCATGCCAGTCCTGTCTTCAGTGTTCTGAAGACAGATAAGAGTGAAATGAAGTATTCATCATTTCACAGCATGAGTTCAGTCCAGTCTCAGCTGGCAGCCTCTGACATCTATAGATGTGTCCTGAAATGGTTTCTGAGGTACAAATTTTGGTATCTTTTGCCTATATTTTCTTCTATGTATTTTATGCTTTTGGGTCTTACATCCAAGTCTTTTATCTGTTTTGAGTTGGTGTTTTGTGCATGGTGTGAGGGAGTAGTCTAGATTGATTTTTTTTTTCATATAGTGGTCCAGTTTTCCCAGCACCATTTACTGAAGAGATTCTCCTATTTCCAGTGTATGTTTGTTGCCCCTTTGTAGTAAATTAATTGACCGTACATGTGTGACTTTATTTCTGTGCACCCAATTCTGTGTCATTGGTCTGTGTGTCTAATTCACATTTCTTATGTTAACTTTATATGCTGATCTTTGTTTCAAATTCCTGATTAAGACTTAACTGTGTATGACATTTCAACATCACTGGTGTTATCATTTTCAGTGAGGCATCTTGAAATATTAACCTTCATTTTTGGTCCCCACCTCCTTATTTGTGATCTATCCACTAGGGAGTTAGAGCTACCCATATTGCCTCAAAGAGAATAGGGTATTTTTTTTTACAGCTGGAATGAAAAGAGCAAGAATAGTCAATGGAGAAGGAAATCCAGAAGATTCAGGGTACAGAGCTTATGCTATAACTGCTGAACACACTATGGAACAGAGGGTGAACAGACCCCATCTACACATACACACAAAGACAATACAGATTTATCTGGGTTAAGGAAGAGGACAAAGGGAGATGTGAAGCTAGTAGGACAAGCCCTTATACAGAATCAGGGAATAGGCTAGGAGAGAAGCCAAACTAGACCATTAATGACCAGGGATCATCCTACTGACCAGCAACAGGGATTCCTATGGCATTCAAGTCAACATACAGAGACTCTTCAACTCCAACAGAGCAGGATATCATTGGAGAGGGGATCATCCTTCTAGGTGCCCATGCCCATTCAGGGTTCAGAGTATACAACTTAGAGTCCTGCCAACTACCCAATAATTTATGAGGCCCTATGTTGACTGATTCTTGTAGGCCCCTGAATTGTTAAATGAGAGACTTTGACACCCAGAGAGCTAGTAATTTTAAGAAAGGAGAAAAAAACACCCAGTGTCAATAACTAGATAGAACTGGACAGTGATATATATCCCCCCTCCTCTGTTAAATATTAGACATGCAGATTCCCTAAATAATCTGTTATAATTAATTTTAAATCAAAATATTTTTCTATAAAAACTTTATTTTGAAATTTTATTACATTTGTGAACCGTACTAGAAAAGGGCAGGCTTAACATAGTTTTCTCGTCTCCATGTGCTCAAACAAATCAGAATGGAAATAAACTGCATAGAAATAAAACCCTCTAACTTTAATAATAGCACATTTCTTTGTTTATTCCAAAACCTGCTGGATCTGAAGACCACATATGAAGGAGAAATTAAAAACTAAATGAAAATATTCTATATTCCATGCAGCAATTTCAGTTATAAGCCTTTATTACCCTAAATATGCTCAATCATTATTTTTTTTATTCTAGCTAGAATGAGTTTCCCAACAAGGATTCTGGTAACAGTAAATCTGATGTTTATATTCTCAATTTGTTTTTTGGTTTCTATGCAATCTTGGCATGAAATCTTGTTAACATTTTCTTCATCTGACTTTTCTCTCTGTTCTTGGAACCAATGATTGTTAAGGGCTATATTTCTAGATTTCAGGAATAACTCTACTTTCTTAAGATATAATTCTTCTATTCAGGTTAACACTCTGGTTTTGTGGGGGTTTTTATATATACTTACATGTTTCTGTGGTTTTGCCAGAGAATTATAGATTAAATAAGGTGTTCCTTTCCCATCTCTTTATCAAGGTGTTTCCCCTAGGGACAGTAGCCAGATATACCTGATCCCATTAGCAGTATGCTTTATTTGGAGTGGTGATAATGGCTACTAAGAATTTAGATGCATAACAACCCTTTTTGATAAGCTCATGTTTATTTTTTAGGTGGGAGTTTCAAATACAATGAATACTCTCTTCACAAGTCAGAAGTAGGGTGTATATATTTGATTTTAAACTTTTTTTTAACATGCATTATGCTTGAAATAATCTTTTCCTCAAGTTTGACTCCAAATTTGACTACACTTTTTGGCTTTGTTTAACCTCTAAATTAGGTACTCACTCATTTGAAATATATTTGATAAACAATTACAGTAAGTCAGATAATGAGATTAAATTCTAAACATTGAAAGATAAACAAAATACACTGAAGTCTGTAGTCTAGTAGGAAAGACAAACTTTAATCAGGTGATGAGAAAAAAGAATCATCACTTTACATCATCTCATTTCCTTTCTCTTTTTGGTGTTCCTGACTACCCCTTTACTTTTCTCCTTTCCAAAAAAACTCCTTCACAGGCTCTTCTTCTCCATTTTACTCCAAGAGCTTTGTACTCAAGTTTATACCCTGCCATTCTATACCCTTTTCCTCAAGGATCTGACATACCTTGTGACTTCAAATACTCCTATATACTGAGGATTCTCAAAATTCAAGCTCCTTCCCAGTTTTCTCTATCCTGCTACCACACTCCTTAAAACCATTCATCACCAGCCAAATCTTGAACTTTGCCTCCTCATCCCCATGCCTACATTCATTGAATAAACACTCCAATAAAACCTTAATTACCTCTTCTTAAATTTTCTCTCATCACTTAGTCCATAATAATATTTTACAGTGCACCAAGGGACTGTGTCATTTCATATCTAAAAGTTTCTGCAAGTGTATTAAAGAGGCAATCTGAAAATTTCAGCATGATACAGGAGACCTGACATATTCCACTTCACATACTAAACTTTTCATTTTCAAAAATATGCCATCAACTTTCATAGTGCTATTCCTTCCTACAGGCCATTCTGCACAAAATATTCATCCCTCTTCTTTCATCCAACATTTAAGAATCAATTCAAGTAATAGCATCTCAGTGAAACCCTTGAGACTTTCCCATGATGTTCTTATATGAAAGCATTTGCCAGATGCATTATGAATTTACAATGTGATTTATCTTGATAATCTCTATATAACAAAAGACTTGAAAAATAGTCAATGTGAATAAATGTTGACTGGATATTGAGCATGCCTCTGCAGTGTGTATGTGTATGTTGTTGTGTTTGTGTATGTGTATGTTGTCTTTTACATTACCAGGGTACTTTGAAAAACGGAAATTTACTTTCCCATTCTTTCAATGGAGTGTGAAAAATAGGAGAACTGAGAACAAACATTGAATAAGATACCAATAAAAAGTGAAAATCTTAAACAGAACCTTGGTATTCACTAAAGATATATTGATGGGGGGCTGTGGTGAAACTGGGGGGCATGGCCCCAGCTTTGGTGATACTGCATTAGAATAGCAGCCATTGTGCCTTGGCTGGTGGAGACTTGGAGAAGGGAGGCCAAGTCTTTTCCTGATGGGATCAGTAAGAGGGTATTTAATGAGAAGACAGATAGAAGAGAAGGCATAGAGCAGAGGAGCAGAGCAGAGCAGCAGGGAGGATGGAGGAGCAGCTGGAGCTGCGGCTGTCATGTGCAGGCAGCAGGCAAGGAAGGTAGCCATGCTGTGGTATTACCTTCCTTTCCTAGCCTGGGCTGATGAAGACCCCAGGGAAGTATGTTGGAAAAACTTGTAACTTATGTAAGCAGACTTGAAAATTTGGTACTTAAAAACGGTTTAATTTTGAAACTGTGAAGCTTGCAAATTGTCTAGAGACCTGAAGAGAACTTGCTGTGTTGCTGTTTTCATCATGAGAAATCTGAAGTGGTTGTTGTTGTTGTATAGAGTGAGTCTTACTGATTTCAGGCCACTTTAGAGTTGAAGCTGAAAGAATGCCGGAGCTGTGCCTTTTGGAGAAGAATTGAAGATGCTATCTTGGTTTCCTTATTGGATTTCAGTCTCCTGTTTTTGAAGGAGGAGTGACAGCACCATCTTGGCTCTTCTGGCTTGAAGTGAATAGCTTGTACCTTTGGAAGAAAGATCAATGGCACTATTTTGACTTCTTCACCTGGCTTGAAGGTGAGATGGCTGCCATTTTGTGGAAGCACATGACTGAAAGCCACATGTAGCTTTTTGAACTAGAGACTGAACTGGTTGATAAGATTACTAAAGGGGTTCCTTGTACACTCAGTGACTTTTGTTTGCTTTGTCTTTTTAATAATTAAATCTCTTTGCTTCCTCTTAAGGTTTGTGTGGTCTTGCTACTGCTTGCACAGACTGTGACAAACCTAAGGAGTAGCTGGGTTTAAAGGGCCAGCTGTTCCCTTTTGTAAGTTTAATGAAGTACCCCATTTTGCTTGTTTTCCAGTATCAATATCAAATAAAATTACGGGTTATAAATAACAGACTTGGGATTGGCCCTGATTAGTTTTGCTAGATTTGATATTAGATCTATTTAAAAGTGATAGATACTCATAACACTTGTGATGTAAGTAGTTTTGAAGTCTTTTCCTTTCACTTATAAAAATCCAGACAGAACAGTACTTCACGGCATTAGAGAATATGTCTGCTATGTGGTTGCTGTCTCACTTGAAGTTTTTAACTTCATGTTTCAAAGTAACAGATGTGTGTTTCAAGAAACAGGACAGAGGAAGGTGCAAAAAAGCATGTTATGAAGATTGTATGAGCACTCTCTTAATTAAAAAGATCCCAGATGTAAAATAACACTCTACTTGCCTCCTGTACCCTAGTTCTGTAGTCAAAGGGGAGCTACGAAATGTAGTCTCTATTGTATTCTGACATATTTCCAGTAAAATTTCTGTTGCTATAGAAGAATGGATATGAATGGCAAATGATTTAGTTTTCAAAAATATTGTGTAAGATAAACAGTACACTATAATGACTCAGCAAATATTTATTAGTATTGTTTTTCTATTCATTTTGATATCACTTGCTAATTCTCCATGTCTATGTAACCTGGATATTTCTAAAATCCCAAAGAACTCTTTATCAGTATTTTATGCTGTTAGACATTATGACCTCTATCTGGCCCCACTTATTACCTGAACTGTACCCATAAGTTGTTAAAATAATTGACTAAATTACTAATGCGTAACTGATATTCTTAGAGTTATCCAAAATTACTGGAGAGCTGATGTGGTACCAGTTGATTTGATATGAAGGTCTTTTGATGATACAGCCTCAATTTTTATTTGAACTCCATCATAGTCTCAAACTTCAAGAACTCTTAGAGGAAACATTTATCTCACAGCTTTCTGAACATTTTCTCCTAAACTGACTGGTAACCAGTCTACATTAATGCACCAAACCTAACATTATTAAGTCCTCATACTAAAAGGTTATTATTTTTATTGGTTTGATAATGCTTGTGCTTTTATTTACTTCCTCAGCAATGAAATACAATTTATAGTGTGAGCTGATGGCAAGTGAGCCATTTAGGAGAACGAAGGGGCACTTCACTAAAAAGACAAGTTCAATGGCTACAAGTAGATAAGATAACCTTCCATCTTAGTGTTTCGAGAAATCATCATACGCAGATTCCACTGAGATTCCTAAGAGCACACATAAGGATTTACTTCATGTTCTCTGCAATCTTAACTGTAGTGATTACAGTGTTGAATATTATAAAGTAGTCTTGGAGTTTTATTAATGAACCCATCAGCTAAATTACTGTGATCATTAAAACTGCCAGTTAGTGTCAAAATGTTTTGACTGTCAAATTCACAGAGATTAATCATTTTTTTAAAATGCTCTGCCAGCAACCTGATTTTATTTTTTGGGGTCCAAGATGTCATTAAGTACAGCTTCTGTTTCTTCTATTTTGCAGGCTGGTAATTAAATGAAGGACAAGTAGATTGAATCAACATTTTAGGGAGGGATCTTCTTAAATAGGTTAGATTTTTTTTAAGCATTAACAGCTGAAGGTGACTCACTAAAGCTGATGACATTTATAATCATATTTGTAAAGATAATCAGGTAATCTAGAGCAGAAAAGCAGAGATAATGACAGTTTCAAGTGGGATATACATTTCAGAGGGTGAGAAATACTGCCATCAAATCATCAATGACATCTTGTTCTTAAGTAAAAGTGAGTTTTTTTCATGTTATAAAGTGATAAAAAGTCAAAAAGTGCTTGATAAGTTGAAGAAGTAAGAAAATATTGACTTGAGGGAGCAGTTTCATCATGAAATTGACAGGGAACTCAAGATATGTTGACAATGATTGAACTGGGTTCCATAAAGTGACACATTTTGCTTCCTTGATTCTCTTTCTCATCAAAATTGAGGTTCAGTGTGTTTTAGCCTTTTTATTGCTTTACCCAGTCTCTCATTACTGCTATGAAATTTGTGATACTCACTTTAGTTTTTTGCAGGATTACCAAGGTTTATCTTTAAAAATAGTAATAATAAAGTGACTACCAAGTACTTACTAGCATTTCTGTCAGAGATGAGGCTAAGTCAGGACATTAACAACCTCTAATGCAGCATGAAAAATCAGCTTTGCTTTTTAGAACACAGAATTTGGAAACACATTGTGTCCTCATTATCACTTTGTGCATATCTTTCAGGAATAGCTATGAATTGAGACCCTAGTATATTTAAACCAAACAACAATTCATGAACCTCATGATATACTATGTAAGAATAAACTAAAAGTGTTCTGTGGACTAAACTGAAACCAGAAGGACATTTCCAATAGCTAGAATGAGAAAAAAGCCACCAGAAAAAAAGTTTAGATCAAAAATTCAGAAGAAATTAGTTAACTACATCAAATTTAAAAAGCAGGGAGAGAAAAACAAATAGTCGATTAGTAAGAGGTTGATGGATAGAGAATAGAGTGGATCTATTCTTAGAATCCTAAGAATGTGAGGACCCAAAGAATTTATGGGAAGTCTGCCCCCACAAAGTAATTAGAGATGACTTCCAAAAATTCAAAAATCTTCAAGTGAACACTTCTAGAGCCCTCCTTCATTCTTTAGTATTGAGCCCCCTCTCCCTTAGACCTCCTCATTCACATACACACATATTCAAAATGAAAACTTTGTGAATATTTTCTTAGTAAGTTCCTAAGGCAATGGGAAAGAGCTATTTTTTTCAAGTTCTCAGCCACTATTAACATAATAGTGTTCTCTCTGCATACATATTTTGCACATATATTGATGCCTTCATATCAAACACTAATAAATATGTACTCTTTTCATGTTTATGTTTTATTTATTTAAATTTCCTTACTGAAATTAATAGTCTAGAAATATCAATCTATTTACCATCAATCTCAAAACACACACACACACACATGCGCGCACACACACACACACACACACACACACACTTTGGGCTGTAAACTCCTCAAGGTGAAAGATTAAGTGATTTCCCCATTTGTATATTCCCAGTGCCCACAATAGTATTCAACAATGTTTAACAAAATAAATTAAACCTGTTGTGAAATATGGAAGGGCAGAACATCTGTATGAGTAGAAAAAAACAAATAAATCAAGTAACTTTTTGTGGAGTAGATCATGGCTGACACAGGCCATCAAGGTCACTGCCTTAGAAGTCTGGCAGAAAAGAGTTCCAAGAATAGTTCTGAGAATAGTTTCCATGAAGATTTTATATTAATAAAGTAAAACTATTTGGGAGGCATATCAATTTTCTTAATAACAATAATTTTTGGTAACTTTCACAGCATTCTTTCCTTCTATTTGTCCAAATCCTTACCATTTCTTATCTCTCCATTAAATACTGATTCTCATTTTTCCATAGTTGATAAAGTTGTTATGTAGACACACTCTGATTCTACGAGAGCTGATAAAAATGGGAGAATTTGTATTTACTCATATTTTCTTCTCATTTTTGCACACCTCTCATTTGCTTCTTACATGCTTTACAATACTGTTCACATTAAAGTTCTAGTTCCCAGATTCTTTCTCATACATCTGTCTCCATACATTTGCCTGTATATTTAGAAATTATTTTATTGTCCTAGTAATATCAATTATCCCACATCCACTGTTTTCAACCATCCTCTCTATATATACTTTCTTTTTCAATTTGACACTCTATTCTGAATTCCTATATTGTTATTCACATTGTTATCCTCCTGACCACTCAAACATGTGGCAAAATATATTTAATAAACCTTTTTTGTTTATTTGAAGTATATGTGTCATTATCAAATGACTCTCACATGGCAAGATTTTGCAGATTTCTTTTCAATATACTCTGCTCACAACCTACCTGAGGTCTAGCTGCTAACAGCCTACATTGTATCTCTAGTCAAATGTCATCAGAATGAATACTAAAAGGGATGTTTACTCTTTTTCATTTTATTTGAATTTCATAGCACTGAGATCAGTATTGTTCATATAAAAGGATCACAAGTCCTATTCCTATTTTCTCACATCAACCTTTCAAATATTATATTGTTCCCTATCTGTTATAGTGAATGTGCTAAACTATAGGTAGTTTCCTTTCTAAAGTTTAAGTACTTAGTAGTAACTGTGATATTCATAGAAAGGAACGGTTCCATTTCCTTGCCCCACCCAAGGAAGGATGAGATGTACATGGGAGGACTGGGAGAAAGAAGAATGGGGGGATCAAGAAGAAGACCTGGAGGAGGCACATAGAGCAGAGAGATAGGAAAAGAAGCTGTGCTTGCTTCTCATCCTTGTACTTGTATCAGAGATATGGCAGACATTGAAAGAAACACTTGAAATATACAGCAACATGGGTGAGAAACCTGTGGGGATCATGGCTCGTACTTTGATTTTGCTCTTTTTCTTCCAGATTTGCTTGGTTCCTTCTATCCCTTATAGTTCCCCACTTATGGTGCCTCAGACTTATGACAAGCTTTCACAGTCCAGTGAGCCTACTTTGGGCCAACTTTGTTTTATTGGGCATTTACCTATAAGGGGATGGATAATTTTGAATGTTTAATTGGAAACTATTTTAGCCATAGTCTTTCTTTTCTCTTTATTACATGCTAATTATATTAGTTATTTTATATTGAAGGTCTTTGCACTAGAATATGTTTTGTTTTGATTTGACACATAACAGAATCTGCTTAGAGCAGACAGGTTTGGAGACCTTGGGGTACCCCTCACCTTTCCCTGTAGCAAGTTGACAAGTAGATTTGGGTTAGGTTTGACAGACTTGGCAAATAAAAATATAAAAGGCCAAGTTAAATTTGAATTTCAGAAAAAACAGCTAATATTTCAGTAAGCTCATATGTCATTTAAGATACACTAAACAAGTATAATATCATAAGTTGTGTCAAATATTTTAATGTTTGTCCTAAATATTTTATGGGTATAACATACTGAAAAAAATATTTGCTGTTTGTCTGAAATTCAAATTTAACTATATGTCTCATATTTTATCTGGCCTCTGTATCTTGCAGGCATTCTCAGATTTAAGTTTGAGATGAAGTAAATTATGTTTGGAAGTCATGGTGAGAACAGCAAAGGACACTGTGGTGGGGGGAGTTTTTGAAAGCATTAAAAATAAAAATTGACATTTATTGATTTGGAACACTGGATACAATTTTACTTCAAGAAAACTGGAAGACATCAGGGTTTCTAAAACTTGATTTAGTCTGTGTATGTGCTTATGCGAATCTACACACCCTTCTTTAAATCATGTTTACTTCTTTAAAAAACCTATTATAAATTGATTCCATTTGGTTTATGCTATCTACAACTGTGCTTTTCTTTTTTTAGAAAATGAATATTCCAGGTGGTACACACTGTTTCTGAAAGCAAAATATGTCTGTACTCTCTTTTCAGAGTCAGTGTGTTTGATGTTGCATGACACAGTGTGACATTTTGGGGTCAAGCAGAAAAATCTGTATTTGCTTCCTGACATCTACCACTAGATCCACAATTCCAGGAGAAAATCATCACTTAAAACTTCAGGTTGTTTTGCAGAAAATAGAGAGAGAAGTGATTCAGCCAGAAATTAGGAGAATGGAAGCTATTCTATTTCTTTAAACTCTCCGGCTCTGTTGCAATCAGTTTTCTGCACTAATTTGCACCAGATATGTGAGTCCAAATTGCCAATTACTGGTCACAGTATAGTCTCTCTGATGAGGTTCAGATAACACATTCAAGATATGTTTATTTTAGAAAAGAGTATACATTTAATGAGGTAAAGTTACTCCCAGGAACTTTAAAGGAAGAGTAAAATGATAGAAATTCAACTTTTTCAAACGAATGCAGATTCAATTATTGGAACCTATTTTGGGGAATTAATTACAGTTAGCAGATACAAGAGGTACACTTATAGCAAATAAAGTCATGAACATTGATTCATAGACCTAATCTGAGTTCAAGATGGTCAAAGCTATGTGTAACTGACAAATGCATTCACTTCACAGATCAATTCACCTCTGAGAAGCTTAGCTTAGTTCAGTTACCACTAGAAGTGAAAATTTAACTCGGTTACTAAAAGAAAAGAATTTATTGGGGACTGTCAGACAGTCCCCAGTAAATTAGATTTATAAAAAATAAAAATCTCAACTCTAAGGGAAGAAATGAAAAATGTTTTGTATGTTTCTAGCTTATGGTTTTTTATTTAAAATTTTTCTAATTTTGAAATATATGCTAACATGTTACACACTTAAATATAATTTAAAATATGCTATACAAATCATGAAAAGTTTGTCTAGGGCAAATGATAAATGGGACAACTCCTAAACAAAGGCAAAATTGAAACTGTTCTAGGCAAACTCTCAAATAT
Source organism: Uropsilus gracilis (assembly GCA_004024945.1). Lineage (NCBI taxonomy): Eukaryota > Metazoa > Chordata > Mammalia > Eulipotyphla > Talpidae > Uropsilus > Uropsilus gracilis. The sequence continues at coordinate 45,565 of PVHY01005112.1, read as the reverse complement.
ATAGAAAAACTTTGTGTATATAACAAAGAGTAAATACAGATACTGATTTTAAATCCATATAATGGACAGATCATAAAGCAAGCAGAATAATTATATTATTGATTTGGTATCAACTGTTACCGAATATGCATTTATTCTCGGTATCAGCTTTATAAGGTCTGGGACCATTTTATAAGTTTGTGCATCATAATCAGAGATGTTAACAAATTTTGTTGAAGTCACAGTTACACAATATACAATGAGTATTAAGATCCACATGTCTGTATGCAGAGGTCATATGCTAAATAAAAACATGTTAATCTAGAATTAACTAATTAGACTAAATAAGTGAATTTTAAATACAGTGATATATTCAGTAATAGAATGTAAAGAACTAAGGAAGTTTTAAAAATTTAAATACAGAGTTCTTTTTAGAAATAATCTCTATATTACTGTCACATTGCATCTCAAACCTTACTCCTTTCTCAGGGTACTCAAATTGCAATCTGCTGTCTGCCCAAACTAGATTCTCTTGCAAAATTTTTAAAACATATATTCTTGGGCCCCACCCCAATATTTTTGAAGATTTCTCCTAAATTCTTAAGTATATAGTACCTGAGAACATATTCTTGGTAGACAGAGCAGTAATAAATGGCCACTTTGAACTTTTGTTATTGTTTTGTCTGTGTCTTTGCAACTGCCAATATGGAATTTATCCTCACTAATGGAAAGCACTAACTAGAAAGACTATTTTTTAGTGCTCCAGAGCAACTATCCTGATTTGATCTTAATTAATTTAAAAAATTGACCTCTATCCACCAACTAACTTGATAATTTTATGAAAATATTTTAAAATTGAATATAAACCATATATAACTTGATTCATTAATTAAATACTTAGATAAGTCTTTGTTATAAAATAGCTGTTACTGACAAGAGAAAGAAATACTCTGATTATATCACCTGCACTAAAAAAATTGAAGTTATAGTAGTGATTTTATCAATTATGTCTAGAAAAAACAAAATATATATGTTCTATTAACATTCAATATTATTCGTGAGATAGTTATTAAATGCATTATTGTATTCAATTAATTTGAGACTGTCTTATTTAATATACTAAAATATAATGTCTTGAGTTTTTTTGAACAATATTTGCTTACTACTTACCAGGCACTACTCTAACCATTACTGGGAAATCAATGAACAGAAGAAGTAAACAAATAAACAAAAATATTATTGCCAAGAGTTTACCATAGAGTGAGCCTTTAGCTTTGTTGGCCTTAAAAATGCATGACCCTTTATAAACATTCAAGAATGTTTAGAAAAAGTATGTCAGTGAAAAAAAAAGTGACTGATGTCCTCTTTCCAGAAAACTAATAAAAAAAAGTTAAGGTTAGAAAAAAGTAAATTGAAAGATTAGAATAATTTTCCAAGAGTAAAGACTGAAGACTTCCTGTGTGAGACAGGGGATAGGTGAATATAGGTATCTTCAGGTCAGAAGCTCTCTTAGGTCTTGAATTACCCACCTCTTTATATTTCTAACCTTTATTTCTTGGAAAGAAATCTGGAGAGAATGGGGAAAAGTTGGTCTTTTAGAATGAGTTGAAAAGAATGGAAAGCAACCAACCAACAGATCGCAGAAAAATGGGGAGATGGAGTGACTGGAGGGGGGATATAGAAGGGGGAGGAGGGATCAATTAATGCACAAATGTGACAAATCAATAAAATTAATTCTTTTAATTAAAAAAAAAGAATGGAAAGCTATTGAGCTTACTTTCTGTAATAAAACTATAAAGTGAAAAACCAAAGAGACATCCAGTTAATTCATCAACAATTTCCCAGGGCACACTAAAATTAATTTTTGAAAATCTTCCTAAATTTGATAAATTACATCATTGTATATCCCAGGGTTCTCCCATGAACCATGTCCCCTGTGAGCCATCATATTACTCTCCTGTGAGATAATTCCCCTACCTTTACTCTCCTCCTCCTCTCTTACTCTATGCTTCAGGTTTGTTGACAGTTTCAAATTTTACTTGTTCTTTTGTGTGTTTGTTTTCCTATATCACACATAAGGATGAGAATAGCCACTGTATCTCTTTTTCTTTCTGGCTTATTTCTGATAATATGGTTCCATCTAGATCCATCCATGTTATCATACATGTCTCAAATTTGTCATTTTTGTTTACTGCATAATATTCTATTGTATGCATAAACCAAAACTTTCTGCTCCATTCATCTATTTGGGGGCATTTGGTTTGTTTCCATATCCTGGCTATTGTAAATAGTGCTGCATTAAACACCCAAGTACAAGTGTCCTTTTGAATTAGCTTTTTTTTTATCTTTTGGGTAGATTCCCAGAAGTGAGATTGTTGGATTAAATGGTAGTTCTGTTTTAAATTGTTTGAGGGTCCTCCACACAGCAGTCAAAATATGGGGAGAAGAACTAAAAAGACTCTTCACCAAAGAGGAAATACGAATGGCCAATAGGCATATGCAAAAATGCTCAACATCACTTATCACCATGGATGCTGAATGCAAATCAAAACCACACTGAGATGCCATCTTGTAACAGCAAGAATGGCGCCTATCAAAAAAAAAAAAAAAAAGGGCAACAAGAAGTTCTGGTGTGGATTTGGAGAGAAAGGAACAATTTTACACTGCTGGTGGGAATGCAAACAGGTCCAGCCACTATGGGAAACTGTGTGGAGGACCTTCACTATTTCCTATTTGTGATTATAATGTAATAAAACTGTGCCTGTTTGCTTTTCTTTGTAGAAAACAAAGAAAACTGAGTAGTGCTGAGGTAGAAAAGAGAGAAGAAAAGAAGTACGTGCTGCAAACTTTGTGCTGTAAAAAAAGAAATTGGACATTGGAGATGGCTAGTTTTAAGACACATGCTTGAGACTTAACAGAGAGATCCATTTGCAAGACATCCAACTCACATATAGATTTATTTAAAAAAATAATGTTTCAGTTATTCATGGAGGCAAAAGAGGGGATAATTGCATTATAATAATTAATTTCACTGTTTTTATTACCTAATCTATTATAAATCCCTCAAGGGCAGAGATTAACTCTGATTGAGTTTTGTCTTCTTCTGGGCCACCAAGGCAGATGATACAAATTAATTATGAACAAAAGCTAATGTGAAATAAATGATTTAATTAATTAATGATGAAATTATTTCATAATATTTATAGATGTCATATAACAGGTGATAGAGAAATATCAGTGTTAGAGGAGAGTTGGAGTCAGATCTTACTCTGTCAACATGATTAGAATCTTGTGGAAATAGGGTTTTTAACAGAGAAACTAGAATTTGCAAAGGTGCAGTCATGTCATGACTAGGAGGCATTTGAAGTTCTACTAGTGAAGGCTGGATGAAGTGAAACTAGAAAAGTATATTCTGACCAATCATGAATGATTTTTACTGCCATGGCAGTAAAATTTTAATGAATAGATCATGGGATGGCAGAGAAAGTTTATGTGTCTTAAAAAAAAATTCATCAGAGTAAATTCAGAGATCTGGTTGACTTTATTAATGATTGTAGATTAAGTCTGGCTTTTTCCTTCATTAGCCTATATATCTAGCACCTGGGATATTGTGTCTTTTCCATGGTTGTGTAGCCCAGTGCGTGTGCACAGATGTGAGTGTGGATGTGGGCCTGAGAGAGAACGGACAAAGAATACAGAGGGCATGAGTGAGCATGTGCATAAGCACAAGAGGCATAAGCATGGGAGAATACAAGAGAACTCCAGAGAGAGCACTTGAAGATTACTGGGTGGCTGGGTGTCTCATCGGTCATCCAGCCACCTTGGCCCTGGTCCTGCCTGGTGTATCTGTACAACTGCTAAAATCAATAAAAAAAAAACAAAAAAAAAAAAAAAAAAAAAAAAAAAAAAAAAAAAAAAACCTACACAGATTGGTGAGCCTGGTCTTTTCAAGTGGCAATGAGGATTGACTACATTATTAAAGGATGATCTTCTAACTTAGAAATTATCAGAAACCCCACACACAGGTCATGCCTCTCCACATCCCACCTTCCCAAACTCCCCCACCCTACCTAACCCACCCCACCAGACCCATCTACCTAACCAAACTACCCCACTCTGGGACCAAATAAAAGGACACAGCCAAGTTGCCAAGGTGGGGCTCTCCTAGCTCTTGCTCTTGGCTGTGTGAGATGCCCACCCAACCTTCTTTCTCCAATAAAGAATCTGTTTCTTTATTAGCCTCTAGTCTCTCATTTCTTCCTTTGTCTCCAACACCCTCTTTCAAACCTAATACATTACAATGGGATGGTTACCCAACAATGATCCATGAATTTGGCAAAGATGCCATAAGGGACTTTCATAAATGGTAGACTATCACTTTTTACATGGGGGCAGGGGTGGGGTGGAGGGGTAAGGAGGGTGGGATACTAGCACAGAGGAAAAAAAAAGACATTCTTAGTTAAAAACACTTTCCCTTAGGGAAATCCAGCATAGTTTTATCATGCAAATTATCCCAGTTGTGCTGAGAAACTCCAGATTGATTGGTTTAACATTAACTTTTGGGAGAGGTTGAAACTGCAATTAAACCTAAGCAGGGTCCTGCTTGAGTGACTTTATTTGGGAAACTGTTTCTTTCATTTTTAACAAATGGAATTGTATGTGGGATCTGATCTGTCCTTTGGAAAGACCTTTAATAGAAAGAAAAAAAAGAATTTTAATAGAATTACCGTGCAATAAAAAGTTGAGAAAGAATACTGTTAAAATAGTTTCCAATTAAACATCCAGAGTTACCCATTCCCTCATGGGTAACTGCCCAGGCAAATGAAGTTGGCCCAAAGCAGGGCGACTGAGGCCCAAAAACTTGCCACAAGTTTAAGGCGCCTTCTGGTAGGGAACCATGAGAGGCAGAAAGAGCCAGAAAAGTGGAGGAAACAGAGCAAAATCAAAACACACCATGATAAAGACTGACACTGTCAGCTCCCCGCAGATCTCTCATCCACATCTGTCTCTTTCATCACATGTTTCCCTCCATGCCCCAAATTCCTGGTACAAGTTCAAGGCTGAGAAGCAAACACAGCTTCTTCACAAGTCTCTGCTCCATGCACCTCCTTCAAGTCTTCTCCTAGGCTTTACCTTTTCTTCTAGTGTTCATCTTCTTTCCACTCAGCTCCACTTATTTTGCAGGCATCTTATGTTCAGGTGCAGAAGTCATCACTTATTCCTGTGGATTCTTCTTGGACTGGACAAATAATAAAATAACATCAGACAGCTAGCAAAGGAAAGGATGAATAACATGTATGGAAAAATTTGTGCGATTATAAATTCTAAAGAATAACGGAACAGACTGAGGATATTTATCCTGCATTTGGGAACTGGAACAAGAAACATGGAAGGTGAGAGAACTTCACATGGTAGACAAGAAGGGGCAAAACTCATCCTCATTCTGAGAGTAAAAATGAGATTTTTAGCTAGAGAGACTATAATATGTACAATGATAAACCCACAACTAAATGAGACACACCCCCTCAAAACACTTTTGTCTGAGGTTATTAAAGGAACTGCTGGGATAGCTTCTTTGATTAAGAAAAGAGCATAAGCTTAAGATATAATGTTCTCTTCTTTACCAGATTTACTGTTTGGAGAACTGATGGGCAGAGATGTAACAGATGCTGAGAAAATTATGTTTTTTTTCTTTTTATTATACACATATAGCAACACCCCTTGTTAACACAAAAGAGTTACTAAACAGAGTTCTTTACCCAAACACGCAGAAAATTTAAATTGCTTTCATTTTTCTTATGTTGATTTATTTTTGCCTCTGGACATTTTTTTCCCCAATTGTTTTACTTAGCCTCTCTCTGTTTATTAGGTTTTTCCTACATGTTTTGAAAATCCCAACTGACATTATAAAGTTTTTTATTAAAATAAGAAATATTTCTGTCGGTTCTCCCTCATCTGCCCCATTTGGAAAAGAACTTCCTTCTAGGGACCAGGTCGTCTAACTCTATAGTTCACATATATATTAAAGAAACCGTAAGAACTATTCAGGAGAGGGTAAAACTTAAATAGTAGTCTATCCCATACTCAGTAGTATAAGTCTCATGAAAGATGTAAAGTTAATCTCATTTGCAACTACAGTTTATGAAAAAAAGTTAAATATCTACATTTAATATTTATTTTGCTCAATGTTTATTTTGAAATAGTTCGAAACGACTAAAAGCATTATTAGTCACCAAAGCAGAACTGTTCTTTCTATTCCCAAGTTCACTACCCCACTTTACATTTTTCAAACACTTGCTTTTAAGCATTAATATAAATAGGCCAACATCTTTCTCAAGAAAGATTCCGTATTGCTCAGTCCAAAACCATTCTTTGCCAAACATATGGAGGTGTCTTGCCCTCTAGAGAAACTAACAAATGTAAACTGTAAAATACAGAAGGGCCTCTGTTCTGGTGTCCCCAGTTCTCTGCCCCCTCAACCTGCCCACATGTAACATTACAGAGGGCACTTCCCCAGGGGAGGAAGTTTTCTGTCTGGGTGTCTTCAAGTCTTGTGTTGTTCCCAATTCTAGAAAACCACAATTTCATTTATTTGCAATATGTTTCAAAAATAAAATGGCCTAAGGAAATGAGGTAGATGGAGCAGTTAGTAATTTGTTCTTTTGAATTCCCAGTGTTTGTTTCCTTATGATTTAACAGTTTCAGTATGCAATTTTGTTTTGTTTTCAAGAGAATGCGCATGCCAAAAGAAACATTAAAGTTCTTTTCTGTTACTGGTTTTGATTTCTTATTGAATAGCATCACCTCGTGGTTATTCTGTTTTCTTAATTATTGCAAAGGATAGCTTAAAATACTTGATTTCCTGTTGTAGTATATTTTGCTTTATAATCATTAAATATATATATATTATATAGGTATCACAGTGTAGCTTACATGCAATCGTTTCTCTGGTGAAACTGTTTCCACCTGCCCATCACTTAAGCACTTGTCCTTGAGGGCTCATTTATGTGTTTCCTTAAGCACCTAGCACATGCACTTGCAGTATAGTAGATACTGTATGAGTGTGTTAAAGAAATTTGTGTCACTTGGTATTTTAATAATCATCTGTACAATGATCATTTTTGTTAGGAGTCGCGTGTGGAACGAAGAAGAAATTGAGACGGAAGAGATTGATAGTAATCTGTGAGGCTCGCCCACAAAACGGGGATCCTGGGAAGCATGTCCAGGTCCAACTTTAATAAAGTTGAGAAATCCCTTATATATCCCAGCAAGGAAAAGTTACAGTGATGTAATAAGGAAACAGCAAAGCGTATGTGTCATACAGCAGGCAGGATGTGGGCATGTATGATAACAGGAGAATTTAACTTTGGGGGCAACAGTCATCTTCAATAGGACATTGGGACATTCCAAAGAGGTTAGGAAATTGGGTTACAGGTGAGAGATGTGCTCTTGTCCACCCTCTAGTGTGCCAGAGGGGGCTAGAGAGACACCCTCTTATCTGAAGTTCCATCTCTCTACCTGCTTCCAGGTTACACAATTTTTAATTTAATTTTCTTCCAAGCTCCTGTTAGAATTAAGTATCATTCTTACATATTTTAGTATCTGAATGTCCAATCCTTTCTTCATATCTGAAGAGAAAGAGGTTCTTATCCTTCCTCCTTATAAAAAACTTGAACATTATTTCTTCTGATCCTGATACAGAATCTCAAAAGGCTCCAATGCTTTCTTTTGCTATCTTTCTTTTAAATAGCAAAATAGGCATTTTTTTTCCTATACCATATCTTTCTTTTCCCTTTACAGTAGCTAAATCTCTGCTTCAATTATTGTTCAAAGTTACAACTACTGCTGGCACAAATCCCTCCCCCTTTTATTGGAAAATATGTTTTTCTCCTTGAATTTTACAATTAAAATAAAGGAATACAGTAAAAGTTACCTTTTAAAACCACTGGCACAATCATTTTTTCCATCAAAGCTTTCTATATAAGGGCAAATGTATAGTAAAGGGAATGTCAGCATCACTTTATAGTAGTGTAAAACTGAAAGCAAAATAAATGTCCTTTTGAAAACATGTACCAAATATATCTTAAAATAAATGTGTAAATATCAGACAAAAATACACAAAATGTGACTAGGAGATGTGGTTATTAATGGGTCTTTTAATATTTTTTTCTAGTCACTTCCTTTATTATGCTGATATGTTAAAAATATTGAGCTAATTCTATAGTAAAAAATTATCTGCAAAAAAAGAAATACTATAAATTTATGATAAAAATCAACTCAATAATTCTTATTCTGAATTAGTGTTTAACTCTAAATTGAGAAACTATCACATTACATAAATTTCAATTTAAAACTTAAACTTTTATTTTAACATTTTATCAAATTTTTTGTTTCCTCTCATATCTAAAAATATATAACTACAGGAAATTGTTAATGTCCAAAATGTAGAAAGAAATCTTTTAACTCAATAGGAAAAAAAAAAACCACAATAAATTGATTTAAAAAATAAGTAAATAGCCTAAATAGACATTTTCCTAAATGAGACACACAGAAGGCCAACAAGTATATGAAAAGGTAGTCAACATCACTGGTCATCAAATGGAAAGAATGAGTACAAATAGTCACTTTTGACAAAATTTCTTATCCTAGAAAAGCAGGCTTTTGCATATGCTTACAAAGAAAAACTAAGAAAAAATATTAGCCTTAATATTAGTATGTGCTGTCACCCAAATAAACATACCTTAGAGAAACTCAGCTCACACCTAAGTTTAGCTCTCTAAATTTGCTAAGATTACAATAGGGACACCAATAATTCTAAATATCAGTTTCAACCTATCGTTTCACTACCTTATAGCAAAATACATTTTGATTACTTAAACGTATTTATACTACAAAATAGTGTTTTGATATTTTGATCTTTAAAAATGCAAAACTTGATATGTACTCTATAATATTTACTATGACATTACTTACAATAGCTAGGTCATAGAAACAACCTAAGCACACACTGATAAAGTATTGGATTAAGAAGATATGGCACAGCTACATTATGGAATACAATTCAGCTATAAGGATAAGCAAATTAGCCATTTATAGCAAGTGTTTGAGAGAATTAAATGTAGTAAGTCAAGTCAGAATGACAAAGACAAATACTGTACATTTATAAAACAGACAATCCAATGAAGCAAAATATTACAATAACTAGCAGACACTAATAAATAAATTGAGGTTCCTGAAGTTAAGAGGAAGAGGAAGGAAGAATGAATCAATGCTGTGTAAGTGTTGATGATGAGGAAAGAATGTAAATGCATATATACATACATACATACATACATACATA
>PVHY01005112.1:10953-36146 GCA_004024945.1 Uropsilus gracilis | reverse complement strand
TTAAGAAAAGGAAACATTTACATGGACAAAGGCTAGGTTTTTAAAAGTACAAGGTTGGACTCATCATTCTTAGGTGGAATTTTTCATTGTTTTTGGTAGAATTTCTCACTTTTGAGTTGGGTGGATTTGTTGTAAAGATTGTTAATCATTTCTACCCCCATCACTGGTTCCTGTTTTAGGCCTTGTGAAATTTAGAGTTGTGAGTCAGGGTGTCTGGCTTTCCCAGCTGGGTATTCTTTTCAGAAATTAGCAGATTTGTCTCTGATGCGATCAACCACAGAGAATTCTTTTAGAGAGAATACAGTCAACTTTTCAAGTTTTCAAGAATGAAGTTGAAGTCATTAAATGACTGGATGATCATTGTGATATAACTATCCCAATCCACATAGGTTCATCAATGATTGTAGCAGAGAACATCAGAGTCATTGTAATTATCTCTGTTGAACTTTAAATAATGAGCAGAAAAGAAAGAGCCCTTGAGTTTTCTTCTCAAGATTTCTCTAGCTATTCTCTTCACATGCTCTTTCCCTGTGGTTATAGAGCCTAATGGTGGAAGAGCAAAAATCCTGAAAAGTTCATTTATAATATAATCATGAAGGAGAGATTATGGGGACTGTAATTCAGTGAATTAACAGTTAACCTTAAAGATGGAATACAACTCATTGATTGAAGTTTAATTCTGCTTATTCCTAAATTTTCAGTTTAGGGAAATTTCTGTTGCAAAATGGAAGGAATGCTACAACAACACCAGTGAGTGATTTTTATATTAAATATCAAGGATCCTGAAAGAAGTTGGAAGATAATAGAAGATAATAAGCCTTTAGGGCTTAAGAAATCAGATTTCACCTGTCCTAGGGCATTACAATGCAGGTTACATTCAATAACAGAAAAGCAGAAAAATGTTGGGTAGAGGCATAGAAGTAGTTAAGTCACAGAGATGGGAATTACACACACACACACACTGACTAGGTTTTGCTTATATGTGTATGCAAAAATCATTGGATACCCAAAAAAAGGTAAAAATTATAATAAAGTTATAAAAAGGTGAAAATTATAATAAAGTTATATTCTTTTTGGATAAATCATTTGTTTAGAAGTCTTAGTCTAAAGTGAAATTACAGTATTATTAAAAATATATGTTTCTTCCCATTAACTATTAAATTGAAGAGAATAGGTTATTATCTGTTTGGGTTTGTATAGTTCTACACACATTGAAATAAAAATTTACTCATTTTTAAGTGTTTAAGTATCTTACAAAATATCTTTCCAGTGTAAACTTAAAACTACTACCAAGAAAATATGCTAAAGCACATTAAAGAATCCTTCTGAGAGTTCTTCACTTATTTCCTACACAATATTATATTAAAGTTGAAAGTGGAAATTTGGTATTCTTGATAAAATATTTATAAGCTGATTGGAAGTATTCAAATGTCCAGTGAAAGTTATATATCAAACTTTCTCTTTGTGAAAAAGGAATGTAAAGTAAATGAGTTGGTCGGGCTTTTTCTTCTATAACCAGCACTTTTGGCATTGTGACCTCCCCATTGTTGTACATGCCTGGCCCAGTGTGTGTGCACATGTGTGAGTGGACACACCTGGGCCTGGCAGGAAAGGATAAAAGAATGGCATCACCCACCCCAGTGGTGAGAGAACTCAAGAGGAGAAAGCAAGAGATGAGAGAGCAGAAGAGAATACCAGAGAGAGAGAGAGAACCCAGAGAAAAGGAGTAAAAATTCCTGGGGGGCTGGGAGGCAGGCCCTGCCTGATGTATCTGTGTAACAGCTAAAAGCAATAGAGAACCCACCAGATTGGAATGCCTGCACTATAACTGGCATCAAAAGAGGATACTTGTACTAGTAAATAACTACTTTAATATTTAGGAATAAACAAAAAAGTCTCTTTACTTCCTTCTATGCAGACTATTAACAACCAGTTGGCCATAATTTGCAACTATGTGTTTTGTAACTATGTCAAAAATTATAACATAATTATGGTAAAGACAAGGTCACTTTTCCAAGGCAAATCCTGGTACAAAGGAGGAAACCTGGTACAAAGGGGATAATATAAAGGCATATAATATAAAGATAATATATGACATTGAAGACCAAAAGTGAAATTATGCAAACCAATGTGAAAGTGTGATCAATTTAAAGATAGAAAATTATTCCAAATTGCTAGAGCTTATATATATATACATACATACACATATACATATTATATATATATATATGAGAAAAATTCCCAAACTGGCAGAACTATGATGATCCATTAAGATACTTTGAGTTTCATTGTGAAGATGATGAGCTAGCAAAGAATTTTTTATTTAGAAATGTTATAGTGCAATTATATTTTTGATTAGTTTATATGGCAACAAAGTAAATGCTTTGATATAAAATGGCAAGGTAAAATTATATGTATATGATAATTTTAAACTGTGTGTTTCATTCAACTGGACATTTAACCTCAAGGACATTGGTAGCTTTGGCAGCTTCACTGGGAAACTATTATCTTTTCTTGTCTTCTCTATGCACACAAATCCTACAAAAGTTCATTTCTACTAAAGTTCTTTTACACTAAAAGAAATTAATAAATAAATATTAAGTTTCAGACACTGTTGAAAAGATTGAACAAAAACATATAGTCCTAAAGGTCAATGATGGTTGATTTGGGGTACAAGGATTGTGATGGAATTAATTCGATGATATCATATTGTGTATTTACAAATTTCAGTTTTAAAAGATTTCAAACTTCATTGGTTTCTTTGTAAGAAACTGAAAAGTAGAGTATCATAACTTTTATTGCCAATGTGTGTTAAAATTTAATATTGTGATAGCTGACTAATCTATCTAAAAAGAAATCCTGCTTAATACAAATTCACAATAAATGTAATATTTTATTTGAAAATGGACACTATGTCTCTTTCTTTCTCCAGAGGGTACAGGACTTGAACTGAATCATGATTTCTGGAGATAGAATGGTTTCTAGAACTAAAAGACCATGCTCAAGCTAGCATAGGTTTATTTCCAGATGTCTGTCCTCTGACAAATTACTGAGCATTCCTGGAAAAGGGCAATTATGATGACCCACAGATGTGTGGAGGTTGTAATGGGTGTGGTAAAGACAACCAAAGGACAAGTTTCAGCTGAATTAGATTTAGTTAATTACATACCATTAATATTCACATTGTGAGAAGTGACTGAAAACAAGTGGCCATTCTTATAGATTTGATGGAGCTTTACCTCAGGCTTATCATTTGATAAGTACAGATTATATTTTCTTTCCCAAGGATACTTCCTGACAGTTTCTGCTTCTGTTCTGCCCCTCTATGTGGACTTTCTCAGTGTCTATTCTACCACCATTCAATTTACTTGCCTGGAAATTTGTGACTCTGATGAAATTCTGGACATTGCATTTCAAACATATCTGTCTGATTATTTATGGATATAAGACAGGTAGGAAATTCTAATGAAATCCTTAGTGATAAAATTGTTTATTCCTGTGCAAGCCCAGGTGTGTTTACAACACTGGACAAGGTCTCAATGAATTTGTAGTCACCCCCTGACATTTAATTCTTAAACATGCATGGCAAAGAAGAAGGGAGGGTGGGAGAATCTGGTTTCTACTACCCCATTCCACCAGCAGTGTCTCATCTCACTCTGAGTAAAAGACAGAACACATGGAGATACTCTGTCATCCAATGCTCTCCTCTGTGACCACACCCTCTATGTGTCTCCAGTTTGCTAGCTTGATGACACCTTCACTGACATGGGTAGTACTTGTACTTGAATTTCTGTAAAATTCTTGCCTTAATCTTCCTATTTACTTTCTCCCTCACCTCTGTTAAGTCCCTCATAAAAAAATTAGCTTACAAATGACTTTTCTTTTCTCATATAACCTAAAATAGTAATTTTCCTCACCAGTTGTTCCCAGTGCTTTCCTCATATTCACATGCTTTGTTTTCTCAGAAAGGAAAAAAACTTTTATAGGATTTATAACCACTTTCTGTTTACTTCATTTTCATCAACTGGTTTGTAAACCTCATGAGAATAAAAATTTGTGTAAGCTTTGCTCAGTGCTATGTGCCCAGCATGTAGAGTTACATCTTTACATAATTGTGATCAATAAATATGTATAACATAAATACATGTATTAATCAGATGAAGCTATTTCAAAGGGAAATATTCGTTAAAACCAAGCTATACTGGTTTTAAGTGGAAAAAATAAAAAATACATACTACTTGTAATAAAAACTTATTGTAATATTTTTAAAATCAGGATATTTATCTGAATAAGGATAATTAATTCATCAGGGAAAAAAGATAAGAAACATTAGAAGTCAAAAGAAGACACTTCACTATGACAGAGTTAACATGAGAAAACCAATTCAAATATGGGATATGGGTAGCAGATTTGTTGTCAGTAAAAATCAAGTTCAAGATTTTATTATTTAAGATTCCAGAAATTAGGAGTGGTACATTCTTTTCTAGTTAAATGACTATGGGTCAGTGGTAATAAACACTCATTTGCCACTAGTTTGGCATAGATAAGAGTAAATGAACAAGTTTGACTTGATTTGTTAAAAACCTGCAGTATATGTGAAGGAAATCAAGGTAGACCATGGAATATAGAGATGAATGCCACCAGAGACAAAGGAATTCTAATTTTTGTCCAACAATTGACTAGGATAGCCACAATTCATCTTAGAGGTACTGTATCTTTCAGAATGGTGGTTATTTCCACAGTTCAGGTTTAAGACTCTATGAAATGGAAATATCACTCTCTTGCTATGAAAATATGGAATGAACACTTAGCAAATACTAAGCACAACAAGAGACCACCGTGCTAATGTGGAAGCTAAAGATTATCTGTTAACTTCTAGCAACAATTAAAGTGACAAGAAAAGGAGGGAAATTTCTCAAGGAATGAACTTGTAGATCTAGGGAGCACATACACTTAGCTGATTATGATGACATGCTCCATTCCCATAAGGATTGGGTGGGGGGGAGGTAAATATCTTAGAAGTAAGAACATCATGCCAATTTCATTTTAAGTATATGCAAAATTGACTCTAAAAGGAATTTGACAGAAGGTTCAGTCTAAAAGCATCTGGATAGATGTTTCGACTTACTATTTTGTGGTAGGGAATAAATATGGAAAGAGGAATTAATTTCAACAAGAGTCCATCATATTCAAGGGATGAAACCTCAGGAAAGGGCACTGATTCAAGGTAACCAATCAGACTGAAGTCACAGGATACTCAACTTGATATTCTTGTCACACCCATTCCTCATACGAAGACTTTAAGAATTTCTTCTGCATTGGAAGAGGTATGATTGTAACAGTTTTGCTAGCTAGGATTGAAAATGAAAGATTGAGTAGTCTGCAAAGTTTCCTTAAGATTAGATAATATCCTTTTAGTTTTGTAGAACATTACCTATGGAAAGATTTTTATGGATCAACTTCCTTACTGCAAAGATTTTGCTGAAGGAAAGTTGTGATCAAAGAAATATATTCAATTTAGAAATGAAATATTATTTTTAACTACATAACTTTCCTAGATATAGACATTTACCAAAGTAAATTGTTCTTTGGTGCTAGGAAAATATTCTGATGGACCTCATTGGCTGTTTCTTATTTTACTTGAAAGGCTTCCCAGGGTAATCTAGATAGAGAAGACTTAGAAGGAAAAAAAATGTAATAAAATAACAGGATTTCTGTAGTTATCTACTAGTACTTGGTTAATGGGAGAAAGAATCTTGGAAAAATGAAAAAAAATCAAGCTTCTGGACATGCATTGTCCAATATTATAATCAGTAGGCGCATATGACAAATTTTAGTTATATTAAATTAATTAAAAATTCAGTTCCTCAATCTCTGTAGTACAACTCAAGTGCCTAACAACCACAAGTGGCTAGTAGCTTCTGAACTGGACAGTCCAAAAATAAAAAATAAAAAAGTTGGTTAGTAGTGGTCTAGAGTCTCAGATATGTGGTTTGGAAGAACATTGAGTAGTAGCATTTCTCTGTGGGAATTATTTTCTTTGTCCCCAAGTTTTTAGCAAAAATATGTTTTACATAGAATCCTGGTCATTCAATGTTAGCTGCAATTTGAAAAATGATGGAAGAGAAGCAAAGTTTCAAAGCTGTAGATGGAAACCAGACAAAAAGCAATAGAAGTCTGAGGTTGGGCAAGGACCCAAGATTATGAGTCTTGGAAATCTCAGTGAGAAGCAAACTTGAAATAATCGTCTTTTTCTCCATATGTTTCAGAGGAAGTTGGTCCTGGGAAGGAGGAGTAAGTGGTTAGAAACTATGTGATGTTATTTACTAGAAAGATGTTTGAGATTTTTTTTTTTAAATATAAGAGTACAAGATGGACTAAGATAGCTGGGGGTCTTTGTGAATACCAAGGGGTAGGCAACCTGCTTTCTCTAATTTAAAAGAACAAACACTAGTGAAAGAAGTCAACATTGTAGACCTTTATGCTCAGTGATTTCAGTACTTTCCTTGGAGGGTGTAAACCAAGGACAATGTTTAAAAATTTTGTTTCATCATAGATGAAAAACAACTTTTTTAAAGAGCAATACAATTATTATTTAGTCTTTCCCAAGATAATTTCACAACAAAACATCTTCAGTACTTACCAGAACATTCTGACCTACATGGACATTTCTCAGACCTATCAAAATTCTTTTCAAGCATAGTTACAAAATCTAGTGGCCTTTTACCTCAATGAGCTTTTCCAGAGGATGGAAAAAATAAAAAGCCCTACAACGTTTCCATGTTTGAAAATAAAAAAAAAGAATATTTTATTATCTCCAATTAGAATGAATCAAACTTAAGTTTTTTTAGAACTTAATTCAAAAAGCAATGTTGTAATTAGTTACAATGCATATTCCTTATTCCATGCACTGGATAGAGGGTTTCCTGAGGAGATAACTACTATCCTTCAATGTTTAGAAAAGCATATTTACAAGATAATTGCTAATTAGAATGTTCTACTTAAAATCCAAATTATTGCAAAGTTCCAGAGCTAAATTCTGTTGTGTTCTTGAAATGTAACTAATCCAAATTTATATGCGTTTTAAGTATAATTTGCACATCAAATTTTGATACTTTAGTATAAAAAAGGAATATATACAGTGACACAGAAACTTTGAAATAGCAATGCAAGTTCTTATTTCAGCTCTAGATTCACTCCAAAATAACTCAGTGTCATCACAAACACCACTAGCAATAGAGCAATATTCTGGTGTGGTGGACTACAATTTTTGTCAATACATTGGTGCTCAGACCCCTTTATAAGAAAACTTTCTTATAAGGTTGATTTCTATTTGGTAAGTGCCTTGCTGTCAAATTCTAGTATGTTAACCACTTATATTTTGTCAGATACTAAGTTGCAACAAATCAACATTTACTGCCAGTTAATAACTTGAGCTTCCTCTCTGTTTAAACGTTTGAGAGGAAATTTGTCTTGTTTTCCATAATTAAGAGCAAAAGTAATAAAATTTCTCCACTCCTTTTTTCCTTTGAGCATATATTTTTCTCAAAAACTTTAATTTATTTATCTAACCTCTAAAATTGAATATATAACTCCCCAACTGTTGTTTTTAGATTGTTAGAATGTTGTCTCTAAATTTCTTTTTGGTTCTCTACTTTTGAGATGGCATTTAAACAGTAACACCTAGATACTGCTCCCATAATATATCAGAATATTAAGGCTTTTAAGGTCTTGTTTCTTCCTCAAGATGCACAGTTACTCTCAAAAACTGATACAAGAACTCCTGAGCCTGTAACAAAATTATGTATATTAAACTGTAGTTTCCACCCAGTTCCCTTGGGGACTGGGCCAACCATGTCCCTGGAGGCTCAACCCTCCCACGGAGCAACCCCGGAGGGCGAGCACGCAGGTCAGCAGAGGTCACCCACTCTGGTCTTCTCCAAATTCAGTCAGTCCTCACCAGAAACACCTAGA
Organism: Uropsilus gracilis; assembly: GCA_004024945.1. Classification (NCBI taxonomy): domain Eukaryota; kingdom Metazoa; phylum Chordata; class Mammalia; order Eulipotyphla; family Talpidae; genus Uropsilus; species Uropsilus gracilis. The sequence continues at coordinate 28,172 of PVHY01005112.1, read as the reverse complement.
TCACTAACCCAGCGACAGATGCACATGAACATGGAAGTGAGGAGAAAAAAGTAAAGCCCAGAACAAACATTTCAGATCCATGGGACACAGGGCTGTGAGACTAACTGTAGAGACAAACTATCAGAAAGACAACCACCAAGGTCTCCACAGATGGGAACGGTATCTCCGGTTCAGAGATGCCTTCAGTGCGAGCTTAGCACCCTCCTATTTTAGAGAGAGTAGGACAACAGAGACAGGCAGCGGCCCCATGAAGCAGCAAAATGTGACAGAAGCTGGATCGGACGGAGCAGGTGACCAGTAAGGAGGATGCACTGAAAGGATCCAAACATGCGAAAACTGGCTACCCGCAACAAAGGTATACCTGGAAAACTAAGCACAGGCTGCTGTGTCCCAGGAAAACACGTTCACACCTGGAAAAAGAACACTGCTCCAGGAAGGAAGAGGAAGACTCCAATGGACTAAAAATTGACTAATAACTGGCAGTGAAAGAAGAGATGGAGGGACCAGAGGGACAAGGGGAAGGGAAGGGGGGGGGGGGAATGCCCAAAAGGAAGAAAGAAATGTAAACAAAACTTATACAATATTTTTTTTTAATTTTTAAAAATGTATTTTCTAGAACGAAAATGAAATTTTGAGTTTAAAAATAACTCCTCTCAAAAATAAAATTTGTGCTTTTTTCCTTAAAACCAAAAAGAACACTTAAAATCATATTTTGCAATAGTCAATTTTTTCTTAGAGTAATTTTTATTACTAAAAATTTTTCTTTCTATAGTTATGTCTCATACCCACAGTTTTCACTAGTTATTTTTGTAAGTTTAACTATATGGTAGTTAAGTCCATCAATGATTGGACTTAAATATATTTATTTAAGTTATGGAACATCCCCCACCAATATTCTCAACTTCTGTCTCTAATCCTAGTTTTATTTTAAAATAAACATGTTCTCTTTCTGGTGTTATGAAACCCAGAGGTAAGAACATTCCTTTTAAAATGGAAAGACTTGATCAAATCCCAAAATTGTTTCTTTTTTGCAGTGGGGAGATGGGAAAAGCAGTCAGTAAACAGTTGAAAGAATTAGAAGTCACTGATTTAAACCCCTAAATAAAGTTTAGGTTAACTGTATTCTTTCCACCCCTTTGCACCACAATCTTTGTGTCTTTATCGTGATTTTTTTATTTTTAAATGTTTTCTAGTATTTAAATTAATTTTACTGAGTTAATATTGTTTTAATTATTTTCAAAATAGAATTGTACTCTGCTCCCTTCAAGCATTAGCAGGCATCTTTAATTGTAAGATGTGGTGTATAACTCATTGTATAACACATTTACTGGCCTAAATTCTAAGATCAGATCATCTGGTTATAATTTTAGATCTTTTCTAACAGTGTAATGTGCGAATTACTAAATTGTTGCAATCCTCAGTAAGTTCTCATTTTCATGACCATTTCTCAACTATTTGATAATTTTTTTTTTTAGATTCGCAGCTAAGATGCCATAAATTCTCAGGGATATCGGCTTTTTTATATTACAAAAAAAATTTTAGCAATCAGTTCTAAATACTACTAAGAAAAAAAATGATTGTAACAAAATGGCATGTGAAGAATAATTATAATAATTTCAATTCAGAAGCATATAATGCCAATCATACTCACATAAAAATGAATAACAGTCACTACAGTGAAGCTATAAGTAAATTTATTCCTTAAATGATAGTGTTTTTAAGTTACTTTTATCACATAAAACTAGCATTTGAAATCTAATTCTCTACTGTATAACTCAATAGTGTTCAGTTATTAAATTATCTGATTCCTTTTTTTCTGGTACAAGATGAATATGTGAAAGAACATCTAAGGAAAATCTAATATAAGAAATCTCATTTCTTATGTTGAGGGGCTTATTTAGACACTAGCATTTGGTCTGTGTTTGGTGTTCTTTTACAGAATACCATATTACCCAGGAAAATATGGCACTTAGTAATGCTGAGTGCAGAAAATTTTTTTAAAAAGTGTTGAAAGAGATGTAGTGAGTCAAGCAAAGTAGAGGAAAGAAATAAGTCTAGGGCTTCATGTTTGCTGCTGACTCCATCTGAAAAGCAATGCTCTAGATCTTCTCAAGTACTGGTCTGTCTAGCTACCTTCCAGGGCTGCCTCCTTCCTCATAGACACCTACTCCAGTTTTCCCTAATAGAAGTTTGTCTCTGGGAGAATGCTGAGGAATTACCTCTCACTTCAGTAATAACAAGGCTACCATTTAAAGGACAATATGTTAAATTTTCTTCCAAATCCATAAAAAGTAGAATATTACATTCAAAAGAAATGACATATTACATAAATGATCCCACATAAAGAAATATATCAATAAGCATATATTTTAATAAATATATATTAATATCTATATATAGCCTATATATTCAGAATATTAAATTTCAGAGTTTGCAATGATTTTAACAGGATTAAATTAAACTTCTATACATTTGAGTAGCTTTTCCAAGTGAAGTTATTTTAAGCTCTTAATGTTCGTGTCACAGATTTAAGCAAGTTCACTTGGCAAATTAATGGTTCAAATAGCTATAGGACATGTGTGGTATTATAAGAAATACTTTCAAGAACCTCGTGTTATTTTGAACAGCACATTTATAAATGTAAAACAATTGACAACATATTTGTAAGTCACTTTTCCTTATAAAATATCCAGTAGACAATTTAAGAATTGAACTTCAACTATAATAAAATTGCAACTTTGAAACAAGAGAGACAAAATCTAACAAAATAAACACATTTTTTAAAACTGTGAATACACCAAAAGGAATGGAATACATATAAGTTATATATTTATTAAAAATAGCTACACCTACTTCTACACCTAATATAGAAAGCTTACCAAATATTAATTACTGTGTTACTTTTAGTGAGAATAAGACCAAGAAATTAAAACAGTTCAACAGGAAAATGTAACTAATCAAAATGCCTCTGTTGCCAGTCTTTTGATGGCTTAGACTTTCTATTGTTCTATGATTGACATAGAAATCACAAAATGAAAATAAAATTATTTTCTTCTTGTTAAATTTGAAAATTATCTGGAATCATTTAAAAGCTATTTACAAAGATGTGAACATCTCATAATTGAATAGTAATACATCTTTAGGGGAAATAAAGCCCCCAAATACTGAATTTATTAGCTCACAGAACCTAAAACAGTATCAGGAAACAAAACCTCTTAGAGCTAGTATGTTATTCATTACTTTTCTTCTAAACTAACAATTTAAAACAGGTTAAACAATGACAAAATGGGCAAGCAAATAAAAAAATTCACTTAGGACCTTTCTTTAAGTTTTAGAAAATCACCTGTTTGATCCTTGAAGTTCAGTCTACACCAAATTGCTATTAATCTATTCATTTTAGTTGCTGGTCATGGAGCAGGGTTGAACAAACACCTTTTGAAAGTTAATCTAAAATACAGAGCTTTTCTGATGCTTCTTCCAACAAAAAGGTGATTTCAAGCATATCATACTTCCTCTGAATTTTTAAAATAAGAATTTTTAAAGTACTAACCCTTTCTCCATTCATCAAAATTATTTGACAAATATACTGTCATCATCACCACATGAGTTCCTCAAATTTGAATACCACAGTTTGGTTCAACATCTGCCTCAAGTGTTTTTTTCCCCCTCAGGAATGTTCGAAAGTTATTTGTAGACATGCTCTTGCTATAAGTTGTGTTATACTGTCTCACGTACAGTCCCAATTTCCAAGAACCAATGAACAAAACCAAAGTCTTAGTATAGTCAAATTAATTTGAACAATTAGTATGCAAATTATTTTGGCATAACTCTTATGCCTAGGAAATTGGATTACTGAACAACCTCAATTCTCATCAACCATATACTTTTTCCTTCTTACTAACAATGTTGCTCTTCTAAATGAATTATTTATTTTCCATTTCATAAAGTCCACATGATATGTTCTGATTATGTGATTAATTTTGTATTTGGTCGTTGAAACTGTTTTTAAAAAAATGTTAAGGGAAAAAGCAATTCATTCAAAACTCTAAAATATTCTTGGTGAAATTCACAATTAAAACAAAATTATAAATTATAAATGATTTAAATTTTAAATGGCTTTCTATTCATTATTAGAAGTGAAACTTGAATGTTTCATAGAAGTTGAAGACATTCTAACAAGTGGCCTATACTTACAAATTGTGTTTCTAGAGTGTATTGTGTTTCTAGAATGTAAATTCTTAAAAGTAAGAATGTTATCTTCAGATCAACTAGACAAATGGGAGTTGTATCTTATATTAACTATTTAGGATTTGCCAATTTGTTAAAATTAATAGTACTTAATAAGTTAAATCAAAGGAAGAAAGAATTATAAAATAAAATAGTTCTGATTGTAATTCACCTGAAATATCTATAGAGGGTGCCAATATAGCACTTAAGATTCCCTTGTCGCATGAACATACTTAAATTTCTTTATCTTCACTAGTATGAAAGATTCAGACTATACTCAGATAAACATGATTGTAGTTCTGATAGTTTAATCATTCTGTTAGGTTTCATAAGCTTCTATCACTTCAGTACTAAGGGCACAAAAAAGGATTTTTGCAGAATGGCAAAAGAATTCTAAAAATTAGGAAACTCCCCAAATTAATCACACCTTACCAACTTATTATATCTTCCTTCCCCACCACAAAAAGACCAAGTGGAGGGGAGGAGGAAGAAAAGAAATTCTTTCATTTATGTACAGTCCAATAAGAATAGACTAAATACTAAGGACACGTAGTATTAACTATCTAGTTAACTAATACTATCTAATATCTAATACTATCTAATAACTATCTAGTATTAACCATCTCTTTTCCTTGATAAGGACTCTGGATCCCAAGGTAGTTTAATGTTCCCACCACACACCAGCTGTTTTGCAATAGAAACAGAATTAGAACTTATATTCCTTAGTTCCAACCCAGTTTACATGCTGAATTCTAAGCAGTCACCTAGAGCCCCCCCTTTCACACACACACACACACACACACACACACAAAGAGAGAGACTTGGAACTTCTTTCTTCTTCCTTTAAGAGTATCAAAGCAGTCATTTTCTTACTTAGACAATCTTTGTCAATATTCCAGTGTACCTCAACTTGATTTATAAAGAAGACTAATGTCAATCTCTTCCCAAATGGTTTATGTAATTATTTTCTTAAGAAATAGTTCTTACATGGTGGTAGCATAGAAAATTGTAGTTAACCTAAATAAACTAATGTAATGAAGATAGTAAAGTAACCACATAACAACCAAATTTATATTAAAATCTTGCTTATATGTTAGTATTTCCAACAGGTATGCAGAATACCTCCGATATTATTAAATTGTTTGTTAAGCAATCTGTCAGAGGACACCTCAGTCTCCATAATTAGAGCATGTGGTATAGAAAGGAAAGGGCATTTTGTACTATACACACAAACCTCAAATCCTTCATAAGCTGACAAACACTTTCACACAGGGAAAGCCTAAGTATTACTTTTGTAGCACTGCAACTTCATGCTGTTATTTCTCAGTCTCAGCTCAATGTAGTTTTAAATTAGTTTCTCCTTTTATAATTCAATTTTTTTTAGTTATGAATGCTTCTTTGATGATTTCATGCCACATTATTTCATTCATGGAAATTTCTTCCACTTCACCAGAAAAACTATTCCTTCACATGCAAGAGGAGAGGAAAAAAGGGGGAGGGAAAAGGGGAGCAAAAGAGAAGGAGGAGGAGAAGGATGTGGAGGAGAAACCACCTACAATTGGAAGTATGCAATAAAGCTAAATGTATCAATGATTAAATACTACATTAAAGAAAACTGGTATTCGTGTTTTTTAAAATAGACTCTAAAAGAGAGAATTCTCTTCCAAATTGATCGATCTGATTAATTCTTAGATATTTTCAGAGATATATACTTATGATTCATTTGTGTTTATAATCTTTCTGTAACTACTTATTATTATGTACCCAAGAGAAGATAATTATTTAAAAAAGTATATGTGGTTATCTCTGGCTAGTGTGTTATACATTTGCTCCCAAAAATCTTTATAAGTTAGAAACTTCATTTGGTTTGAAGGTAATTTGTTTTTTGGATTTAATAGCTAGTATTATATCAAAGTCATTAAAACAGCTTTCATCATGAAGAGTTTTATCCAGGAAACTGAACAATTCCACTTGGAGAAAAACTCTTTGCACTTAATAGCCTTTCTTTTCACTTGTCTTCTCATTCAAGGATTTGGTAGTAGGAGTTTTCTTTTTAGGTCTCCATCAGCTTTCTTCATACCCCATAAGCACATAGAAAAAAATGCATCAATAAAAAGGTTTATAAGACTAGTCTTGTTATAAATCTTAGAAATCAGAAAACAGAGCAAAGCTTTGTGGACTATATCCCAAGGATCCTTGAGGATGTCATGTAGTCATATAGCTGTAATACATGGAGGCAAAAAAATGAAACTGAAATTCTACTCTTTTTTTTTTTTTTAGAAGGGATAACTAAACCTTTTTTTTTTAATGAATGCATATGTACTCCATTTTGGAGATGTTTACCATATGCTATTAAGAAGTTATAAATATACAATAGATTCATCTATGGGGAACTTAAATGACTGTGTTTTACTTTGCATATAAACATTATTTTTAGTGAATATATCACTCATAAGAGGGCAGGGTAAGGACATTCTTTTGCTTCTGTCATGTATGAATTGTTGATCCACAAGGAGATTCCATTATATGTATTGCTCTTAGATCAGTAAAAAAGATGACTGGCCTTTTCCGTCTAGAGAAGAGCAGTATGAACTTGCTGGGCCATTTTCCATCTTTTTTTTAAAAATTTTGTTACATTTTCTGGAAATATCCTCTAATACTATTTTTCCCCTGAATGAAGCTAGTCAAAAGAAAATTGTGTGAATTGTAAGCTTCCAAGGAACTAACTGCTAGGTAACTTTTATTTAAATCTCCAGCTAAATTTAGCACCTTGATGTTCAGCTTAGAAAAATGACATAGATGGTTGGCAGAACATATTTTGGACAGCAGTGAATATTACAGTGTGCCATAGTAATTTATTTTTTTATATTTAGAAATAAGAACAACATTTCTCAAATTTAATTTGAGTATAAGAATCATCTTGGGTGCTTGTTTTAATTTTTTTCCAATTTCTGACTTCCCCACATACCCACAAATGCAGGGAATCAAAGTTTTCTGGACCATGAAGAATTCTAATGCAGCTGACCCAATAAACATTTAAAATTCCACTTCCTATCCTGTTTACTACCATGATTGCTACAGAGATGTGTTAATTCTCTCTTTAGCAGCCTGCTCCAGTCTCCAATCCCCTCTCAGAAGTTCCAGGACAATTGGAAGTCACAAACCCATACCAACTGGGTCAGACTCTCCAGAGATAAATTGATGAACACACAGGTCTCAATATCCCTAACTAAAATAGACTGAGGTTGAGGAGAGTAACAGATTGTGATACCATATTTTGCATTAGACATCTTATTTTGTTGCATCCACAGAATGTGAAATACCTTCTAGAGTAAAATAACAAATGTTCTATAGTGTGAGATAAGACTTAAGACAGGCAAAAGATAATTGATATCAAGTTTAGTTAACTACACCTAGGGGATTTTGAAATACACCTAGGGGATTTTTCTTTAGAAGATGAAGATATCATTCTTATTTGTATTAATATAAGCATACATATGAAAGAGTGGAGTTAAGTTTATTGATCAGTACCTTAAATGTGTACAAACCTGAGTAACCAGATTTTAGATCCAAAATAGACAATTACCACTGGCTTTTATTATTCTCTCATCTAGTGAAGAGAAATCACTATCCTAACTTTAAAAAAATAATAATGCTGTTGACATTCAACTATATTGTTGCTAAAGATGCAGCTCATTTGTTCACATTATTATTTAATTATTCTGTGTATTCACCAATTATACTAATGATCATTGTTTTGCTAGTATTCAGCTTTTGGTTATTATTTATAAATACTGTATTATGAACATTTTAGTTTCTTATGAAATAAACCTTAGAGTTGAATTGTTGCTAGTGTATTCATATGTTCAAAAATTGTACCAGTTCACATTTCCACCTGTGTGTATGAGAATTTCTGTTTCATCATGTCTTCAGTAGCATTTCTTTTCCAATTTTAGACATGTTGGTAACTTAGAAGTATAACTCATCATATCTGGGATATATTTACCTTTCTCATATACCAGATGGATTTAATTATATAAGTTTGCCACCTTAGGGATCTTTTAATTCTTGAAGTCCCTTAAAATCTTGATCATTTTTTAATCCATTCTTTTCTTATTGACTTATTGTATATTTTAAAATATAATCTCAAATTTTTTGTCATATATGGAAATTATGATTAGATTGTACATGTATAGTGAATTGAATGGTGCTTATTATATCTTAGAATAACTTCTTCAAGGGCAATTTGAACCTTCTATGAGGCCATTAGTTTCTCCATGATGTTATGTGATAGAAACAGTAAATTTCTTCTTGAAATGTTAAGCTATTGTTCATGCAGTTGACTTGGATTCTCTGACCTTCTCAGAGAATCAACTAATCCCATGTCCAGACCATTTTCAATTTATGTTAAACTGCTCTGGTTTAGCAGGTCTAACAGAATCCTACTCATCATGGGAATTTCTGGCAACAAATCACTTAAACTCCCATTCCTGACCACACCTGTCAGGAATGTGTCTATGGGGCCCAAAAACACAATAAGAACTATGCCTCGATTGCTTAGATAGCATCTTCTGGCTACAGAAACTCTGGAGGTCTACCCTACAGTTCTACTGAAGCTAACTACCAACTTCATATTGAGGTACGTACCTCAGAAACTGCTCAGGCAGGAGTCAGCAAGCCCATGTTAAGGTTTCTTGCATCTCAGCCTGCATCTACTACAGATTCCATCTAAACTCTAGGTCCCACTCAAGTCTGACTATGTTCGTATCACTCAGTAAATCCAGAACAGTGTACCTAATGTAGCACATACTATCTACAGATAAACACTCACCTTTTTGTATTCCATTGATGCACAATTATTTGTAGCTGGTGTGTATTTGGAAAAAAAAGTACCTCCCTTCCATCACTTCCATACAAAATCTAACCTACCCACACAGGGAGGCTGAGTTACAGATAAAAGAGATGAATACATGCATCCCATCATGTGTGTCTGAGTGGCTGGCATATCAAGAATCCTCACAGAATTTGTATTTAATTTCCATCAAGATGACCAGTCTGTCAGACACCTCATTATGAAGTTGTGTTGAATGAAATCCAAAATAGTTAAAGTATCTAGTGGATTTATGCTAATGATCACATGTTAAAATTTTAATGTTTAAGTGCAACAAAACATTTGATTGTAATCCATTTGTTTCCATATCAGATATAAAATGAGTTTATGTGTTAAAACTTAGATCAAATTTGTCCCAAATTTTATAGGAAGCTGGTCATACTTTACTTTATTTTACTTTATTTTAATAATGTGAAGTTTATTCAGTAAATGTGGTTAACTAGCCTTCAACAAAAATACTTCAAGTAAAATAAGTTCTTAGATATAAGATAACTATTGGAGGTTCTATAGATTAATTCTATTTAGTATGTTCCTCAAGCAATATGGTCAAAGCAATTCCCACTTTTTTAATTGATATTTGTCTTTTACACTACATATGAAGACCTGAGAAAGACTTTTTAATTTTCAGCACCAATTCTAAATGATCTGCCCCTGCCAGAGTAAAAGCACTTGTATCCTTGGGAATCTGGGAGGAAATGGAACTGTAGCTATTCTCTAGAGAGAAAATTGGAGTAGTGTTCCCCATAGTCTCCTCTTCTTGATGACTCAGTGGACTCAGTGAATGCCTATGTGAAGAAAAGTGTTCATATCCCAGAGTAAAGATCACAAAGGCACAGATCCTTGATCTTTGCTCACAGAGATCTATGCATGAGTTCATTCAGTGAAGAAATGGGATTGTGAGCTAATGAGACAGTCTGTTTCCTAAAGCTAAGAGGTGTGGAAGATCACACAACAGAAGAGATAAAACTCAGCAGCTCCCATGCCAATGAATCAGTGCAGGTCATTTTACCTCTCATCACTTATATTCCTTCAGTAATTAAAGTTTTTGACAAAGTATGGACCAATTGAAAATATCAATACAAAAAAAAAAAGATCTTGCAATCAGACTGTGCTATAAACCAGAATACACCAACAGACCAATTCCTGGAACTGTTAAAGGAAATAAGTGGCAACTTTAATAGAAAAATCAGAAGATCACTTAAGGAGTTCAAGTATAACATCCTTAGAAAAATGGTCAATGGCAAATTAGGCCCAGGACACTCAGAAGTTCTTTTCCCACATTTTTAAGTGTTAGATAATTCACTGAAGAGGAGGAGGAGGAGGCAAAGAAGGAAGAGGAGGAAGAGGATGGAGGGGGAGAGAGAGGGGAGAATATCAAAAGCCTAATGAAAGCTGGAAGCTATAAATTGTATGTCTCAAAAAAAGGTACTTAATGCAAAATTCTTCGTTAAATGATTGAACACAAAATTTGCACAAAGAATTTCCAGGTAAATGAAAAGGGAAAAAAATAGGTACATGAATGCCAGAAATGGTTTTAATTGAAATACAGATTTTTTCAGAAAATTTAGATATAAATATTTCAAGCTTGCTCCAAGAGAGGAAATGTATAATAAACCAAATAAAGCATTTACTTGTTACAGACATTTACTAAAAACTTAAGCAGTAGATAAAGTTAAAAAAACAAACAGTGAAAGGAAAAGAATGTCTCATGAACAATAGGCTCGTGGACAGTGAGCTATGTCAATGAGTTTACAAGACGTGCTTTTAATTCCATTTAAATTTATCAGAAAATTACATAAGTACTTTGTTAGTAATGCAAATCTTTCCAGGGAGATATTTTGAATTATTTTACACAGATCACATCTGAAACATTTTTCCCTTAACAAAGATTAAAAGCAGTAAACAGGAAAAGGGAAAAAACATGAGATAATAATAACAAATGCAATTTGTCTTTAATTAATATGGACCATAAAACGAATCTAAATATGTTGTGTTAAATAAGAAAATAAGTGTATTGTGATTGATTTCTATACATCTCAGAACTACACAAACCTAATAGTAAAAATAAGTAATATCTTGAGGAATGTAATAATTCAATCAATAAGCTTGATTTAATACAGAGAATAATTCATCTTTTGAACAGAGAATGTACACCTTCCTTATATCTGCAGACTATTTATACACATCCATAAAGATGAAAGGCTTAGTTCAAAATGTAAAACCAAAAGATTGGAATGGAAATTTATCAGACAGGACTGTTTTATTCTCTCTCCCATAGTCACCACGAACAGATTAAGAGCCCAGTTGCTAGAGAGAAGAAACTAAGTGAAGTACACAAAAACCTAAGAATTGTATGTTTCTGTGCTGTTCAAGCTGCTACCAGCTAAATTAAAAGTAAGGCCAGGCAGGGAAGTGTATTAGTAATGGATGTGGCATATCTTAGAGACAAGCTGACCTGTACCTTACCATTTTATCTATAAATTGAGAACTGCCAACCTCACCAGTGTCATTAGTTGCAAGTGGCATCAAAGTCAGAGCAATGAAGCCGGATGAAAGCAGAGTCTATAACAATGAGTAGCCTCTGCTTGGACCTCTCTGTAAAAGAATTTAAAAATGACTGAGGACGAGTGAAATCAGAATTGTCTGCAGGATGTCTGGTGAGAACAAATATTCTGAGGCAAAGAATGAGAAATGGACCACCTAACTAGGAATTGTTGGATTTCATGGCATGGTGGGAGAATACCACTCATGAACAGTGCTAAGTAATTAACATGGATTATCTCATCTTTCTAATCTAACAGTTCTATTAGGATGGTCATTATTAACCCCATTTTACACTGAGGAAACTGACATCCAGGAATTTCAGTCTCTGAGTTACACAATAACTGAACTAGATGTCCAGTTCAACACCCTGACCCAAAAACTTCAGCAGCATATCAACTGCAAGATCAGCACTTAAAAACAGTCATCTTAGGCTGTTAATAACAGAAGCAAAAACCAGAAATTTAAAATTTCTGGGAGAACTTAATAAGCTTTTAATTTATTAAAAATAAAACTGGGAGTTTGGATTCTTCCCACCCATTTTTTTTTTTAAGTGTGAAGAATGGAGTCAGGCAATCCAGGCACATATGATCACTTCATTTTTAGTCCTATATTCCTAAAATTACTGTTCCAGTATTCATAAGAATGACACTCATATTCATGCTCGCAAGAGGGCTGCCACAGGTGCAGATATCAGCCTAGCACTACCAGCATGTTAAAAGGGAAGAACAAAAGTGTGTAAAGCCATGGATCATGGGAATCAAGCTCTTTAATGAGCTCCATGACTTTCTTATACCCTTCATTCACTAAATTTCTTTCACACAACGATCTCTAATTGCTAGTCACTGAGACTTATAATAGGGCGCGCAGCTACGTTGCATAAAATTAGATGTCTGTCAGTACTAACAAGCAATGCATATTAGATGATAACTAGCATTTTCTATCATAAATGGCATCAGTAGACTTAAAATGCAATAAACTAAGGAATGATATTTAAATAAAGTAGATGATATAATTGGATTTTTCTTTACTTTCACTCAAAAGCTGCTAAAAATTAACTTTAATTAAGGCATGTAAATGTTCATTCTTTTGTCAATCTTTCAATCTAGAGCTATAACTTTCCTATAAGTATGTTTATACTGAATGTAATTCTGCTGTATTTTCTTGTATTTTTCATACCCATAACATAGTATCTCTCTCTTCCTATATCTTTACCAAAATAAAAAAAAAATAGTTATAACCAGACTGTTACACTATAGATTCCCATTTTTCCTGTCTTTTGTAGCTATTTTTCCCATACTTAAATTAGTAACATTTTCAATCTATATTTGTTGCTTATTTTTGAAAATGCTCAAATTATTTTAGTAAAAATGATTATCTTTCTCTTTTTGTACACATTTCTTGATTCATAAATTATTTAATGCAATGGCATTCCCATAGCAAATGTAGCAAGCATATGATTCATGACGCAACTCCACTGGGGCTAGCAGAAAGGAGACACAGAGAAGTATTCTATTCAGACCTGAGAGAGCAGATTTAGTTATGCTTGTACACATTTATTATTTATTTCCTAGTCATTCTTTAAACTGACTGAAAAGAAAATACATTCAATTTTCCAATGATTTATATAAACTGGATTCTAAATTTTCTACTTTTACCTCTTTTCTATGTGATTTAATGACTTTCTTCAACTGTGAACTAAATATAATGTTCATCATCAAGGTGCCTTAATGCCCAAGCATAGAACACCTGGATATGATTCTAGTATTGGCACTAAACCAAACCATCCAGTGTATCCAAAACACATGCTAAGTGGGGTATCTAACCTCTGTCTGAGGTTATTATTTATAAGCTAGAATTATAGTGTATGAATTTTAATTCACTACCTTCAATTCACTGGGAGTTTATTATTATTAAGTAAGGAGCATAGCTTTTATGCTATACAAAAATGACTACATCTTCCCAATCTGTATGTTAAATTACCTAAAGTGATGAAAAATAGAAACGAGCAACTGCAGAACTAAGGCTTCCATTTAGGAAAGTAATTCTGAAAATGTAACACTGCACTGCTGTCTTTAACATCCTCTGGTTCAACAACGTTCAGTTAGTATTAATAAGGCTATGTGAAGCTCATGCATTCAGTATGTGACTACATGAAGAGGGAATTTGATTGGTCAGGAAAACTGGATATAGTGTACTCTCTGTGTGGCACAGGAGGAAGAAAGGGTGTTTCTTGTGTAGAGTGTGTAACTGACAGCAAAGTAGTCGGGGGCATGGCCCTAACATACAACAAGCTAATATGAAATGTTAAATATCTTTTGTCAGTCTGCAAAGAATGCCTAATGATCTAGAATAGTAACCAAAGCCCTGACATTTTGAATAAAAGAGTAAGTCGTCTACATTTTCCTGATTATAATGAGTAATGAAAGTTTAGGAAATAGTAAACCCTTGCTTTTCCAAAGTTCTTTTGAACAGTAAACACTTAATATCTGAGGGATTATTATTCTCTGCTAAATATAAATACCTCTTATTTGATATTAATAACATTGTTTAAAACCAGAAAGGAAGTAATCACAGAATAGGCTCTCGGTATCTACCAAGAACTTGGCAACTGAAGAGCATGAATATTCCGTTCACAAAGATTCTCATTCATTTTTGAAGATTATTTTTTTCTCCTTTAAAAGAAAGGAGCAGGAGAGCAATTCAAACCCTACCATAGTTCCTGGGCACAAAGCACAGGACATGAAGCAGGACAAGGAGCCTGTTCATGGGTCTGTGACCTGTGCTTGACTTAATGTCCTGATGTTGCCATTGAAATTCTTTTTGAAAAATAACAACATGCCCCCCATTCTTATTGCACACTTGGCACCATGAATTTATGACTTATTTTGATAAGTTGGCATATCAAGAGACTCACTATTGATTAGGCATTGACTATGCTTTATGATCAGGCTATAAATGAGCATAAGCCATTGTTCTCCATGGTTCTGTTAATTCACATTCTCCATTGATGTTCTTGCTCTAAATTCACTGCCATCTTCTTGCATCTTGATTCTCTTCTTATTGAAAAAGATGTCACAAAATTACAGCAATAGCAACTGTTGATGATAGGCAAATGATATAAAATTGCCTTAGTATTATACAATTAATAGTAATGTTATTAAGGTTTGTGATTTATAATTTATAATCCAATAAATAATGTAACTGAGATTAATATTTATATAAATTTATCATGCATTTTGTAGGAAAGCCAAATTTTTTTACAACCTAGAAAAGATGCAAATAAAAACAATGTAAAGCGTCAATTTTTTCCATAAAGAAAAATTTCCACATTTTATCGCCAATATTTACTTGTACTAAAAGGTTCTAGCAATGCTTAAATGTCACAAAAATGGACAACTACTCTCAGCTATAGCAATGTTTTGACCACTTTTTAAAATATATATATATTTTTATAAGTGGTCAAATTATAAAAAATATTAAATATATATTTTTATAAGTAGTCAAATGGTCAATATGTAATTGATTTCTTCATATTAGAAAATGTTTCAGTACATTATCATTTCAAACACTTTTAGAATATCTATTTCTAGTTCTTTGGTTAAAATATTGCCTTTTAAACTTCTTCAAATCCAGGAAGAATGATAATAATTAGCAGAACCCCAAGTCACAGGTGCAGGAAGCTTTAATCTCAGATAAAGGAGGTTGCTCATTAATAGGAAAGCAGCACTCACTGTGTGCACCGCAGCCATTCTTGTAAAAGTTTCTTTCAATCCTCTAGTCAGCGAAACACAATTTTACATATCAGGAAACTGAGTCACAAAGAGGTTAATTTGTGTGTCTAAAGTCACACAGTTATCAAAGGAAAAAAATGGGATTTCAGACCAGAACACCTATTCCCAGAGTCTGTGTTCTTCAAAAAACTGACCCACCGCCACATCTTCAACTTTTTGCTTTTAGAATTCTTACTCCTTAAGATGTAAATACTTTGGAATGAGCTGGCCCGGGATCAGTCATTTTTATAAATAAGAAGGAAGAAAAATGTGAGAGCCAGCATGAAGTTTCTAAAAACATGGAATCAAGAGAAATGTAAGCAAGGGGTTAAAAAGTTGGTTGTGTGCCTTCCCTCTGCCTAACCCCACTGGGTCAGGAGTGGAGACTTAGACTGTATGATTCGACTGGCAAAAAGCTTCCATATGTCCAACCAATGAGATGGGGCTCATCATTGAAAGAATCATCAGTCAAAGAAAAAACAAATGTGGAAACAAACAGGAAGCTGCTGAAAGAGACAGGCAACCAAAGGAGTAGGTGAAAAGTCAAAGGAAGCATTCAATGAACAAAAAATTGACCAATAACAGGCAGTGAAAGAGATGGCGTGACCAGAGCTTGGGGGTGGGGGGTGGGGCGGTAGAGGAGGAAAGGTGAGGGGAGAGGGATAACCAAAAGGCAAGAAAAAAAGAAATGTGAACAAAACTTTTACAATAAAATTTAAAACTAAAAAAAAAGTCAAAGTTAACTGAGCCAATACATTGCCATTAGCTAGTTTCAAGTGTCAGCAGACAATTACCATTTGTTATTGGTAAAATAATACCTGTCAGTGTATCAAAACCCTCAAACTCCAGTCACAGGGCACAATTCAATTTATATTTACCATAACATTCAAAATTTACCTGCTCCTCTTCTCTACCCATGAATTCGCATTATCTTTTTATTTTGCTGTGAAAAAAAAATCATCCAAATGACTATTTTCCTTAAAAAGTAATTTTTAAGGGATATGAACAATGTATCTCTAATTACAATAATCATTGAACTAATATTCTATTTAACTTCTATTCTACAGGATTTTAAAACTTTTAACAAACTCTTCGTTTTCTGTTTGGTGAAGACCCAGAAATCAAAATCACAGCTTTTAAATTGAGCTATTTATTCATCCATCCAGATCCTATTTTAATACTCCTTAGCAAATATATATATATATATATTTATATACATATATTAGCTAGATGTTCAAAGACTTAATAGTTCAGTTCATCAAAATTATTTATTGAGTTCTCTGCAATAGAGATCATATGTAATTTCAGATCCAACCATGAATGCAACAAAGATCCCGGTCCTAATGGAATTTAAACACGAGCCACCAAAGACTCGGGTTTTAATCACTTAACATGATAATCATTTCAAGTTATTTTCAATTTTTCCCTTTCTATCAAGGTAAAATTAGCTAGTTTTAAGTAGAAGTAGTTTTAAGTAGTTTTAAGTAGGTTTTAAGTAGAACAGCATCATTTGCATCATTATCTTAAACAATCACAAGATCATAATGTTCAGTCACAGTTTTGGGTAACATCAATGTTTAGGCCTTCCTACATAAAGCAAATTGGAAAAATGAAAGAAATTAGTGCAAATTCATGGAGACTTTAATTATCAAAATTGAACTTTATATTTATTGGATAGAAAATATCCAGTGATCACTCTTTAGCAATGTCGGTATGACAAGAGGAAGGTTCTACATTAACATTTTCTTAATCATGTCCTTCCGTGTTCTTTTGTTATTGGGGGGGGG
>PVHY01005112.1:0-10853 GCA_004024945.1 Uropsilus gracilis | reverse complement strand
GCTCTCACTCCACTCTCCACGTTCCTCTCCAAAATTGTATATCTCTCCCCACTCCACCTTCCTTCTTTTTATTATTCTCCCTGCTTCCCATTCACCATCCCACCTTGGTGTGTTACCTCCCTTTGCCCTCTGGGCCTGCCTTGACCTCAGGACCCTACATTACATAACCCCAATCTGCCCAGGTAATCACTTTACTCTAAAAGGGGCAACTGGCCTCAGGCTAGTCTTAGTCTCTGTCTTTCAGATGCAGATGACTGCAATGCCAACGTTCCTTTCTCAATGAAAGGAACTGGGTTCATCTTTGGGTCCAGGGTTCATCTTTGGGTCCCGGCTTCACTTTGAGTGCCACCACATTCATGTTAAAATGTTTTGACTTATTTTTCTAAAATATCCCACCATTATTCAACCAACATTGTTATGCATACTGGAAACACTTTGGTGGACAATTCTAACTGATAAGTAATATTAAATCTATAAACAAATGTACAACGTAAACCAGAAAATCAAATCCAACAACATTTTATAAGCTTTAAAATATTTATGCAATGTAATAGTGCCTAATATGTCAAATAATTAATAGAACACATTTCTAATCTTTATAATACATTTTTTTGACAGTTGAAATAGATGACCAATGTTAGACACAAAAAAATATAGCAGTTATAAGATAATGATCTCGGGGAAGATGGCCGAATTTTAACAATTTCTTAGTAAACAGTGCCACCATGTGGTGATTCATTCTAAAAAGAATTTCAGGATTAATTAAACAATTGAATATTGCATGTAATATTATAAAACAACAAAAATATTTCTTTTTAATATAGCAGTCTAAAATTACCTTAAGGATGATATTTAATAGAATGTGTAAATACTCTTAAATGAATTTTATATAATTTTTTGCTCACTAAATAATTTTGTGTAAGTATTTTACAATAACTTTACTTATTTTCATGCAAAAGAACTGCCCTTTACATCTAAACATATGTCACTGAAAAACAGAACTAGAAAAATTGAAAGCCTACTGATAAATACCCAAGGTTTTACTTTGGTATGCAACCATATAGTGCTTCAGAAAAAAATATGTTTAGTGTAGTTAGATTCACTTTTTTTTCTTACACTTGAAGTTTCACTAAGATTTTTTTTTTTTTTTTTTTTTGAGACTACGTCTTGCCATTTTTGCCTGTGGAACCGCAGGCTCACGTTACCAAGGGAACCAAACTCAAGCAATCCCCAGCAATCCCCAGTCTCAGCTTCCTAGATAGCTGGGATTACAGGCCCGCACCACCACGCCCAGCTATTTTTTGGGGGACTAGGTCTTGTACATAACCCCCGGCGGGACTCAAACCATGATCCCTGGCCCCGGCTGTGCTTCCTAGGTTGCCGCTTACAAGCCTGTGCCACCATGCCCCGTTTCACTAAGGATTTTTTTTATTTCAATAAAATTAATAGGTAAACTACAAAGAAATCTAGTAGGTATACAATATTTATTTTCATTTTCAGCAAAGAAAAAAGGGAACAATTTTTAATACCTCCAGAAAAGTTAAAGCACAATTTACTACTTTTATTTTCAAACTCTTAATTTGTAAACATCCCTTTTTATATCATACCCAACTCAATAGAGGTTTCCTTTTAATTTATCCTCACCGGAAATCAAAAATTGGTTCTCTAATATCTTTATGTTCTTTCTCAGCAACTCTTCTTGACTCAATGAACATTAGTATGTCACATCTAAATAAATACAAATTAACAGTATCTGTTTATGTGGCAAAATTTTGTGAAAAATTAGAAAAATTGATAAATGAATGACAATATATTTCAATTAACTAAATATATTTGACATATGAAACATAAAATAAAAAATTTTATTCAATTTGAAACAGCAATTTTGTGTTGCTAAAATGCAATTTCAAACCTTTCTTTGACTCTTCAAAGAAAGATTTCTTGGACACCAGCATGCTTAACTAAATATGCAGTCTTATAAACTGGAATTCATTTGTCTTGTAAGAGAAAAAAGGCCCACAGATTCAACTTATTGAAAGTATCCTTTCTTAAAAAGAAAAAGTCTCTCTTATTAAAATGAACTAAAATTGATTTTGACTAGTATTTTTTTTTAAGTTTTCTAGGGAAATTTTTTCTTTTAAGAAAATTACTCAAAGAACTTGAACAAGCATAATGAAATTCTTTTAATTGCTGTGTATTTTCTTTTTACAAGTTTTGTAACTGTTCAAACTATCTTTAGAACTGCTCATCTCAGTATCAGTCAGTTCAGGTCATGGTTTATTTAGCTCTAAATTAACTCACTTGTGACTGGAATCCTAGGGGTAGGAGGAAGATCTACTAATAATCAGTTTTAAATCTTAAATCTTGGAAATGGTATTGTGACAAAACAGCATTATTTTCTCCAGTCTACTCAATAATGTTTAATATATAGTTTTATCCCCTGACTAGTTATTAAAACTATTACACGTGGCAAAATATGAATGACTATTCTAATATGAGCAAAAATAATTTTGATTATGATTTTTGTTTCAGACGTAAGTTTCATTAGTAATATGATGGAAAGCTTTATTTTGTCTTCTTGAAACTCACGACACCAAAATCTCTAAATCGGTGAATGTGAATAAATCCATGATAAAGATCTACAGGAAAACTTTCTTGTCAAATATAAGTGGAGCAAAGAGGAATATATCTCCGGGACAGCTAAATAAAACATAAAAGATTTTAAAAGTCTCTAAAACATATGAATGGAGCTGAGGAAGATATATCCTCCTATCATTCACAAATCTTCATCACGAAAATAGAAGAAAAATGGGGAATATTTTTCAAAGAATTAAAATAGCTTATAATAACTGAAGTTACTAAATCAGAAGTTGCTTTCTCAAATTGACACGGTAAACTGAAAATTAAACTGCTCAAAAGAGGAAATTTCTGGTCAGGCAGATACTTCAAAGAAGACAGTATTAGTTAATATTTTATAAACTGTTAGATTGAGATTGTTGCAAAAATAAATTTGGAGAAAACTGTAAAGCTATCTTTTGGGTAAACTTAAGTTTCCTAAAACTTTTCCTTACTTCTTAGTAGTGGGAGAAGTTTTATTTTCTCTTCTTGAAATGTATGAGACAAAAATTTCTTTATCAATGAATGTGGATAAATCTTTAACAAAGATCTACAGAAAAACATTCCTACAACTTTTCATTACTTTTTTTCTCACATCTTTACCAAAAATTTTATTAGGCATCATTGAGTATAAGATATAGGCTAGGTTTTAAAATCTAGTTTCTCAGGGAAAATAAATATCACAATTATAATTAGCTCCCATTACATTAAAATTAAAAGCTATTTCAAAAGTAATCTGTTCTCAACAAAGTAACAAAGGTTTTAGTAAACTGCAGTTTTTTAATGTCTTAATCAGATCCTTTTCTTACCCTCTGGACAGCTTTAATATGAAAACCTGAACTTAATGCTTGACCTTTTCCTATTTCAAGAGGAATGCAACTTCCTAAATTCAAAGTATAAGCAATGAGTCAGATATGAATTAGTGTAGTCAGTATTTTTAAAAGGAGAAGTTGAAAAATTTGTTTTGTTGAAGGAAAGTTTGTTATGTCTAAATATGATCCATTTTGCTTCATTATCCTCAAAGTAGTGTCAAAAAGTTTAGAGAACGTCAAAATTTTAGACTTTGAATCTTGCTAATAATGTCTGGTTTTAAAAATTGGATGGTGTAGATGTATTTTTTATTTTTGGGGGTGGTGCTGTTTATATATAATTCTGGTCTAGTTTGTGTTCCTCATATTTTCAAAATAATATGAAGGAAGTGGAAAATATATCAGTATTACATATGAGATGCAAATTCGGTACTGGGAAGCAATTATTAATCATAAATAAAAAGTAATAAACAAAATAAAATGCAAATTAAATACTGTTGCTAGATGCCATTTCCTGCCAAAACAGTCCCTGGTTAGTGTTTGCTCATTATGAAAAGGAGAAAAGTCAGATGACATTAGGAAGGCATTCAAGATGTGATGGTTTCAAATGGAGACTTTAACCTTGCCATAGTATTCAGAGCATTAGAAGAAAATTGGACAAAGCATAATTAATGCCTAATTTCATTAGCATTCTATTTTATTTTTACAGATATTTCTTTTCAGTTTTAGGATCATTTCTGTAATTTTTAGTGTCATACTATACAGGTTTCATTTCTACAAGTGTTGCGAAATGCATACAAGATACTCTTTATTATACTTTAGCACTAAAATTTTTTTAAGCATTAAAAAATAAAACTATATATTTTATGTTTTATTTTCTTTTTTCCATCCCCAGTGTTTCATCACTGGGAAACATAGCTAATAAAATTTTCAATCATTCTTTGTGTAAATGCAATATTAAATCTCCTATGATATTCTTTCTGCTAAAGAACTTTTACTAGAACGTCTTATTTCTAACAATGAAATTCTGCTAGCCATTTCTTAAGCTGTTTTTAAATTTCATCTTCATTTGTGAAATACTATCTTCATTGAATATCTTACTCTGTTTGTACTACTTTAGCAAAATAGAGTATTTGAAAGGTTTATAAACAACAATTTTTTTTCCTCAGGGTTTTGGAGTCTGTAAATTCAAGATAATAGTGCCAGTAAGGTAGGGGGCTGCCAATTTCTTATAGCCTACACAAGATGGAAGAGATAAAGTATCTCTCTGAATCTGTTTTTTTAACACTATTCTCATGATCTAAACCTTTCTTAAAATTTCCACCTTCTAATATCATGTTGGGCATTAAGTGTTGAAACTATGAATGTAGTCATACACAAACATCAAATCTATAATACTTTATATGTAGATTCTATACCCTTCTTGTTAGCACTTTATGTTATTTCAATGTTTTGGCTTGATTAGTTTCTGATGAGAATTAAATAGTTGTTCTTTTTTCATAAAAAAAATTTTTTTTGAATTTTGTACAATACGTGATTGCATAATTGTTGATCCCCATAGGATTACCCCACCCCACCATGCTCCCTCTGGTCTCTTTGCCTCCTTTTTGTTGTTTGTGCATGTTTACTACTTTAGTCTTTTTTTTTTTTTTTTTAATGTCTTCATTGGCCATTCTGAGCGCCTTTGGCTTGTATCCATGCTTTTTGTGTCTATTGTTTTCTGTCTCGTTTTGCTGCTTCATCTCATTATGTTTCAGGTCTTTGGCTTTGGGGACCTGATTTCCAGTCTTATATTTTGGTAGAGCTGCTCCTCAATGGGGACAGCCATCGGCTGAGGGTAAATCTCCAACTCTCCTTTTTAGGAGCTTTGTTGTTGAGCCACTGCAATTCTGTAGGCATCCTTCCTTTGGCAAAGGGAGTGTACTGTTCTTTATTGACTGCATCTCTGTGCCAGGTTTATGGGTCGTAGCTCCCCAGTGATTGATATGCATAACTCTTTTTCATGTCTGTTCTCATAGTTCATTGCCCGTTGCACGACCAGCCTTCATCCCCTGCAAGGTGGGGAAGGGGTGTGACAGGGCTGTTCCAGGAACGGCTACCCGCCAGCACACCTCACACCTGAGTCCTGCTAAGAAGCAGAGTACAGTGCAGTGTGCGACAGGGGGAGGTGGGGTTCGTCACAGGCCCCTCTCAGCCTCCATCTGAGCTGCCCACACCAGCAATAAGTACTTTGAGACAAACTTCAACCACAGAAACAGAAGAGGCAAGAAACACCGAGAAAGGCTTTAAAAACAAATGCCTCTAAGGCAGGACTCAAAAAGAGCAAGGCAAGTTCACAGAGCAATGAACTGTGAGAACAAACATAGTTGTTCTTAATTTCTCTGTGTATAACTTTTGTTTTCCCCATGGTTTCCATTAATATGTTCTCTTTATCACAAGTTTTCAACAATTTATAATATGATTTAATGGCCTTTTTTATGTTTATCTGGCTTGGTGATATTTGAGCTTCTTAGTTGATTTCTGATTTTTTAGCCACTGGAAAATCATTTGGGCACGATTTTATATATTTTTCTGTTCCACACCTTCATCTAGGACTCCAGTGATACACACAGTGTGTGTGTGCGTGTATGGGCATGAACATGCAGGTTTTCCATAGATACTGAAGATGTTCATTGTTATCATTTGTTTCATTTAGAATGTTTATATTGCTTTGCCTTAAAAAGCACCAATCTTAACTTTTGTGGTGTCTAAATTGTAAGTGATTCCATCCTATAAAAGATTAATATCTGAAGTTTCATTTGGTTCATAAGTTCCTTTCTTTCATAATGTCCATGTTTTTCTTTAAATCATTGAATATATTTAATATTGGCATGTGTTACAATTGTTTCAAAGTCTGGATGTTAATGCCATATCATTATTATTTCTGCACCTATTTTTATTAACAGAAGTTTCTCTTCATTATGAATCATGTTTCTGTTTTCCTTGAATTCCAGTTATTCTAAATACCAGTCAGTATAAACTTTCTATCGTCAAGTAAGGAATTCGTTTTATTTTAAAAGATTTAGACTTTACTTTGGTAGGCATTTAAATTACTTGCAGATCAGCATAATACATTTTATGTTTTTAAAACCTTTTTTAGAGTGCGTCTAAAAATCACCTTTACTCTGAGGCTAACTACGCATCAACTACATACCACACACAATGCTTCTGGGATTTCTACGGAACACTCCATATACTCAATGAAATCTCTGTACTCTGGCTGGAAGACATTCAAACAATTACTCTATTACAGTCCTGAGCATCACTCATTTTCTAGTTCTCCATTAATTTTTTTTCCCCTGACAACTTTTCTTTACCTAACATAATAGAATTTCAACTTCACATGAACAGATGATTTGTGTTCTGCCAAGAATTTAATAAGATCCATATACAGATTTTTACAATACTTTCTATGCATAATAACCTTCTCTCTGGAATTCTGCTCAACCAAATCTAACCACCTGGATTCTTAATCCTTGTTCTTGGCCTGTTTAACCCACTAAGAAGCCATGATGTGTCTCCTCCTACTGCAATTTAGAAATTTCTTCCAGGTAGAAAGTTGAGGGAAACCATAGAATTTACCTTCCTTCAGGAATTATAGTCTGATGTTGCCTATTATTAACCAATATCTAAAAAAATGTTTTTACATATTTTCCTGTTTTTATTTATTTTTATCAAGAGTACAATTCCACAGTAGTTTCCTTTTTTTGAGTGGAAGAGTAGAAGAGCAAGACCTTGTGAAAATGTATCTTTTATAGAAATAATGTGTATGTCTTTTATTAAAGAGACATTTTCTCAGGGACAATTTTGTTATTCTTCTGTGTAGGGATATAGCATTCACTGTTTTAAGAGGAGTTTTTATTTTAGTTTCTTGTAACTGAGTAGCCACAAAGACCATGAAAGTTCAAGGTTTCCTGTCAATATTTTCATATACAGTCCAGGATGAAAACTATAATTTATGCCCTTTCCTAAGATAAGAAAGGAAAACCTTTCCAATGGAACTACAGATCTGAAACTCCTGGTTTATGCAAAACGATGAGAACTAGCCTTTCCTATGCATGGTTTGCAACCTTTAAGCCTCCCTCTATGTCATCTTTCAAGCCAGCCTTGAAGCATTTACACTTGTGAGTTACACAGCTCCAGTACATACTTATCATTGCTTGCTCCTGATTATTTTCTAATACCTGGAGCTTTAACTTTCTTGTTTTGAAACTCAGTAGTGTAATTTTATATAACTGTGGAACATTAATAGTTTTTCTGTATTTCTATGTGTTTATAAGGAGGGGTGTGTTTAACAACATGAATTCAGTCTGCCATTTTGATAAGTATTCAAAAAATTTTATGCTAAAAATGCAGGTCAAAAATGGATTACATTATTTGAAAGACATAGAAAATTATTAATGAGAGTAGAAAGTCACACTTATAAATCAAAAAATATTTTGAGTCAATGGAATCTTGAATTGAAATATTTTATTCACTGCCTCCAAAAAAAAAAAAATTCAGTGTCTTGAGTGCTGCAAACATACAGCATATAGTATTTAGTAGATAATGAATGTCCATAATTTCTAAATTTATAAAGTAAATTTATAATCATGTTTTTGATGTTTGTAAACAGAAACAGTAGAACATTGAGAGGTAATTTTTTCAAATAAATATTGGAAGCCAATAGCAGAAGTTTAAAATACAGTTTAAAATTCAATATTATTGCTTCCAAGTACATGGAAGATTAATTCTGCAGCTTATAAAAATCCATGCATGGCCTTTTAATGATTAGAATTTTTTAATGTATTATTTATATAGAGAATATTTTTCTATTAAAGTGAGTTGCAAATATGTTTGCTTGACAGTTATATACCCTCACTCTCATCTCACCTTATGAGAGATTCATAAATATTTCTGAGCAAAGCTTTAATACAGTTCATAGCCAAATTTTTGTTGCTATAGTTTTAGCCACTAGAGACAGTACCATGTTTTATAGAACTTGTTTCTTCATTTTTAAGAAAATATTTATTTATTTTTTTAAATTTTTATTTTTGCATATTTTAACAATATATGATTGTATAACTGCTAATCCCCATGGGAATACCCCCCCACACCACATCTCCCCTGGTCTCTTTGCCTCCTTTCTTTTTGTTGTTTGTTCATGTTTAGTCCTTTAGTCTTTTTTTTTTTCTTGATTCATTTCCTCGTCCTTGGTAAGGGTGCAGTTTCCCAGGACTTGGTAGAACATGCTGTTTATCATTCCTGTACTGCTTATTTTTAAGGGATGCAAACTGATAAAATTGAATGGCACTGGCAAAAATATGAAATATAAGCAGTATATGCATTTTGAATTTTGTTGATTAGATTAGCTAATTACTTTCAAGATAGGCACATGTTAATCAATGTCAATAGCATTTTCTCCTTAAAGTTAGCTAGGGTTGCAGGCCCACCACTGCCCGACAGCTGAGTGGCAAACAATGATCATCGTGACCAACCAAACCAACCATCAGCTCACATCTGCCTCCTCATACTCCCCAACCGATGAGGGCATGGAAACAGGTTCTCAAAGCAGAAGGCCAGAACTATAAGGTGTAAAAAAAAATCAACAACAAGTAGAAAAGACTGAGAACAGAAAGGAACAGACATCCTACAAGAAAGAACAGCCACCAATAAACTCCAAATGAGTCCAGACTCTCTCTGCCCACTGCAAGTTAAGACTGGAAATCTGAGCATCATGGTTCACCTAGGAACACAGGTCCTCACCCAGGAGAAGGGCATTGCTCCAGAAAAAGAAAAAGAGACTAAAGGGTTAAACATGGATGAGTGAGCAGTGATGAGAGATGGAGTGAATGGAGTCAGGGGAGATCAGTGGAGAAGGACATACCTAAGGGGAACAAAAACCATACAAAGACAACTGACGTTGTATGACATGAAAAATAAATATAAAAATAAATAAATAAAATAAAGTTAGCTAGAGTCTGCTCAATATAATTCAATTTTTAAAACATTTAAAACAATTACTACTGCCATCTGTGCATTCTAGCCTAAATGCAGAAATAAATGAATTTTAAAAGTATAGTTAGCCAATTTGCACATATAAATGCAGAGCTAATTTATATCAATCTGAAAATATCTTCTTTAATTTAATTTAAGCCTAAGTGCCTTGAATTAATATAATTAGAAAAGGGAAAAGATAAAACAGCATTATTTACAAGCACTGAAACAATTCATGAAAGATCAGGATCAACAATTCAAATTTTCATTAAATGACCAATTAATTCCCAGGATAGCTATAAGCTGAGCTTCAATCATATAGAAGACCATGACACTTAGGAAGAAAGACATAAGCTGAATCATGCAAAAGTTAAAAGTTACCTATTTAATGAAATCTGCTGAATTATAAATTGCTCCTGGGTAATTTTGCACTAAGCATAAATGTAGCATCTGCCACATTCATCCAATGTGAATACATGTCATATGGTGAAATAAGATATATGAAAAACTACTTAAAAATTGAAACTGGAGACTAATTATTGCTGAACTAGTGTTCTATATTTTCATTCTGAAAATCAATTTGCCTTCAAATTTTCCTTCTGGTAGTAACATTAACATAACTTTTCTATCTAGAAAATAGAAGAGTAAATCATTAAAAATAAAAAATGAATCTCACATAGATTCATTCATAAAATATGAAGCCTTTCTTAATATGATTGTATAAGAAACCAAGTCCTGAATATGTTTTCTGATATTGCTCTTTGGTAAGTGATGATTGATAAGGGATAAACATCTTTATTTTATTATTTCAGAAGGAATTTTGATAAAATTTAAACAAGCATGTTCATCAACAAGTTGAAAATAGGAATAAGTGCCTTATAGGGAAAAAAATCTTTTAAAAACTCTTATCAAAAATGTATGCTGAGATAGGAACATACCTTTTAAGATGCAACTTCTAGTTTTATGTGTGTGTAGATATATAATAATTAGTCTCAAAATGTTTTATTACTGTAGTGACAGTAATTTAGAATAGCCTGATGGCCAGCTGGAGATTCATGTATCACCAATATGGAGTACCAGTAGCAATCCTGGTCTGCTCCAAAGGTGATTCTGTAGCCAAATGTTTCTGCAAGACATTTCCCATGAACAGCTGTCCCCAGCACAGGGAAAAATTCAGGGAAATTTCCAAAAACTAACTCCCAGCAAGCCCCATTAATCTGACTCCACAGAAACCTCTCTGCCCTTCAGCAGACACAGCTGTCCTCTAAGGAGACCTGGATCTCAGTCCACTGGGCCTGAGTACCTGACTTCACTAAGTCCTGGAGGTTGTGGCTACAGCGTATACCTGCTATTCTGTATTTCCCAGAGGTTCCTTTAGTTCTTCTTAACCAACGTCTCACAGTCCAGTTCACT
>PVHY01005111.1:0-86235 GCA_004024945.1 Uropsilus gracilis | reverse complement strand
GCCCTGGCCGCCCAGCCCTGTCGGGAGGACCACAACGACCTGCAAGCTGCAAAAGCTGCTCCTGCCCCCAGGATGCAGGAAGCGCCTGCCTTGCCCTAAGCCCGCTCCATTTCCTTTCCAAAGCCTATTTGCTTTACTAGCATCAGGAGCCGGGACTTTGGTCCTTCACCCACTTACGAGGGAGGCCTTGCGCACAGCTTTCACAAATGGAGCCCGCAGCATCTGGGCCACCCGCTGCGAGCCTGGGCGGGGCCTGGCGGCCCGTTGCCTAGCAACCGGGGCTGCTTCTCCCGGAGGCTGCGGCTGGTGCAGCGGTTGCCTAGCAACGGGGTGCTCAGCCGCAGTCTTTCCTTAATGAAGGGTCTGGGCCGTTCCCCGCGCCATTACCTCTGCCGACAGCCCAGACGCATTACCTGGCAACCAGCACCTAGGCGTCCCATCAACACAGTTCTGCATCAAACAATTCTGCGTGACTGTGTGTGTGTGTGTGGGGGGGGCTCTTCCTTTTCCTCCCATTATAACTGCGGGTTATTTGGGGGTGTTTCCAAAGAGGACTTTTCCAGCTGTGGTTCCCGAAGTAAGAGTACCTTGCAGGCGGGGCATGGTGGCGCGTGCCTGTAAACGGCAGCCTAGGAAGCCATGGCTGGGGCCAGAGAGCGCGGTTCGAGTCCCGCTGGGGGCACGTAGCAAGACCTAGTCTTCAAAAAATATAGCTGGGCGTGGTGGCGCGTGCCTGTAATCCCAGCTACCTGGGAAGCTGAGGCTGGGGATGGCTTGAGTCTGTGGTACCCCGGGCAACGAGAGCCTGCGGTTCCACAGGTGAAAATAGCGAGACCTAGTCTCAAAAAAAAAAAAAAAAAGTACCTTAATGAGTGAACTATGATTTTAAGGCATTTTAAGCATCTGCTGCGTTCACAGCACCACGGTCCACATGGCCACTGCCCCGCCAGGGGACCTGTAGGCCTTTCCCCAATGCTCACGGTCACTACCAGGCCACCCTTTGTATAGTACTGAGATGACACAACCCTCCCAACCCCCAAGTCTGGATGGCCTATGACTAAACTTGAACTGTTATTAATGCCATTTCGCCCGCAATGAAATGGCAGGGCCGTTAGAACTCTCACAACATAAAGATGCCACCTGAGACTTCCAAATCTTGCCTCATTTCCTAGCGTTTTAGCATCTAATAAGGACACGCTGCATTTGACAGATTTTCAAGCCTTGGGTTTATCTCTTGACTCTCTCACAGGTACCTTTGTTCCAAGAGATCTACCTAAGTACCCACAGACCTACGTTGCTGTTCTTGTAGTGTTTTATGGTATGATGCCTTCCCTCTCATCATCTTGTTTATGAAGATTCACACTGGAATAAAGCATCTACGCCTTCCTTTCTAAATGACAACTTTTTTTAAAAAAGCACAAAACAAAACCAAAAATAAAAACAAAGACAGGGCTCTGAATCACCCTCTTCCAGAATAACTGTCTTGTGAGTCAAATGCAAGGGCGAGCCCAGAGTCTGGGGGCCTGTCTCAGGTGCAGACATGCCCCCACTGTGTACTGCCCCTCCACACCTCAGGCATCAGGAGGAGTCAGTTGTCTGCCTGACTTACTGCACTGTGGTCAGCTCATCCTGAATGAGCCTTTCCCCAATTCTGATCTCGTATCACTGGCATCCTATTACCTGAATGCATGTTTCTAGATATGGGAGGCTCCGGTTTCCATGGCACCTGCAAGCCTGATGAGGATGTGTGATGGCATAAGCAACTCAAAGGAGTTGGGTGGGGGCAAGAGTAGGGAACTGTTGCATCTGCAACACCCTACCCCCCCCCCCCCGCCAAAGAACTGCAGTGGACGAACAGGCTGTATATGGCAGCAGGTTGCTGAAAAGCAAGATCCTGGCTTTTTTATTGCCAGAATAATCATGCAGCATCAATCACGTGGGTAGGAGAATGAAGAGAAAAGGGCAGGTGGAACTGAAAATATGCTGATGTCAGTTAGGGCTTTAGAGGGGTCAGTCTGCTGACCCGGTATCTGCTTGAGCATCTGTGTAATCACAACCATATCCTACCCCCTCCTGGTTCCAATCTTAGTCAGACACTCCAATGATCAGCCTGTGGGGCCAAAATTATGCATCCGTCAATGGCCTCCCCAGCTGTTGCCCCACTGTCCCAGGGAGCAAGCGACCTGCTCCTGCTGAACTCCAAAGGAGCTTTGTAGGGTCGGTATATGACATTCTTTCAGGTCCCATCACTGACAGACCGGTCTGTTCTGACCTCTGACCTTTGTGCTGAAATGCCCAACCGCCTGTAACCAAGATGGTGGCCAAGCAGGCTGTTTGAATCCAACAGACCCACAGGGAACCACCAGCCCAGCTGAGTGCAGAACCTGCCCCCAGAGCCCTCGTCCCCTTCACCCAAAAGCCTGATTGAGCGGTTCGGTTTGGAAGCTTTGTGTCTGCATTTTCAACCACTTCCAGAGCAAGTGACCACAGAAGCCCACCTGCCCAGCCTCCTCTCAGAACCCCTGGCAGCAGGGTACACATGTGCCATCTGGGAGTCTTCCGAACCTGCTGCTGCCCTACCTGCGTGGTGGCCGTTGAGGTAGTGCTGCTTCGGGACCCCCACATCTGCTGGAACTGGACCCTGATCTCTGCAAACGTTTCAATGATGACAGCGATGAACACATTCTGAAACAGAACAGGGAGTGGCGTCTACCAGTGGCAGGGAAGAGGGGGGTGAGGGCAAGCGGAATCAAACAACCCTCGGCAGGGCGGGACGCGGAGATGGGCCAGGCCGTGTCCCCTCGGTACCTTTACAAGCCAGGCCAGGAAGAAGATGAGGGTGATGAAGTAGAAGTAGGAGCGCCAGCGTGGGAAGCTGTCGATGGCCCGGTACATGAGGAAGACCCAGCCCTCCTGCGAGGCCGCCTCGTACACGGTGAAGATGCTGGTGCCTGCGGAGAGAGGCGAGAGCCCGCTGGGTCACAGAGGGGAACGCAGTTCTCAGAAAAGCAATCAGGACTCATTCATGCTCATCTTCTCCATGCCAGCGTTTCTTCTAAAGGAATGAAAATCACGTGCACCGTTTTCCTGGCTTTCTTAGCCTTCTGATCAAGTTGTGGGTAACTTTGGTGTGGCTAGAATTGAAATGACTTTATGCTGTTAGGTGTTAAGTGCAGGTCACAATGTGGAAAAGGAGACGGACATTCAAAGCGAGTCAAGATGTAATAAAAAGGATTTGAACACCTGGAAGGTATGTCACTTTTTCATGCAATGTTATTTCAATTAAAGAAGAAAAATGTGTGTAATATAAGCCAGCCACTCACCTAACACTTGCTGTACCTTTAAGCAAACTGAAATAAGTCTGGGATGTGGGTCTCATTTGCAATCTCCTCCTCATAGGGAAATGATAGTCTCCTAGGCTCCAGGTAGTAATGACACATAAATATTATATCTGATGAGGTCTGTATTTGGCACATAAATATTATATCTGATGAGGTCTGTATTTGGGTTCCAAGGTATTTACTGGACACCAAAAATTTCAGTAAACCAACAGATAGTATGTTGTAGTTTCTGGGAAATTGGCTCATTGAAAATACTTGAGATAATGTCAAGAGAGAAAAGCAGATCCTATGTGGGTAGATTTTTGAACATATGGTTAAAAGCACCTTTAATGTTATCTTGGGGCAAATTTAATCTTCAGAAAATTATGATGTGTGTGTCATTGTTTCTGCATCTTTCAGGAGGGAAAGTAAAACACAAAAGTTGAAATAATTTGTGTAAGATGTTCGGGTCACAGTTAGGGGAAGTGGAATTAACCCAAGTCATCCTAGACCAACGACCTAAATGTTTAACTGTGATGACACCCTGCCTCTCAACAGCCCTCCTGTAATTTAATCTCCCCATATGTAAACAAGGGACTACAGATCTCATACTGCTATGAGGATTTAGTGATTTATATTCAGTAGATGTTGGCATATGGTGAGTGCTTAAAACACTTTAAGATTATGACAACAAAAATGAACATAATTGTTTAATATTATTTCATGAGAAAATGTACACATAAAAAGAACAGTACCCAACTAAAACTATTTATAAAACCTATAGGTTGCTTATTTATACCAATGATGAACATTTGCAGCAAAGTAACTTCCATTGCTATCATTGAGTGACATGATCATAGGCTAAATATCCATATTTATATCCGGGCTCATCACATAGAACACCAAGAGGAGATACTGATAATCATTACATTCTAGTCACATACATATGACAAGAACAAGCACACAGGTCAGTGTCCAAGATAAGAAGGGAGCCATGGGAAGTAGGTGATGCTAAGGAGAGTCTCTGGACCTCTGCAGGGAGGGAGCCTATCTAAAACATCAGTGAAGCCCCAAGCATGCAAAAGAGCAGAATGTTCTAACAGCCACTGGGGTCCAAGGAGCAAGAAAGAGGCTTGAGACATAGGCTAAGAGGAAGAAGCAAAGTGTGTTCCTGCTTGGGGAACATCTATTAGGCACTCGTCTATGCTAAGCACCTCACATAAAATACAATTTCATATACACCCCCCCCCCCCGCCTCTCATTTTAAGAATCCTATTTTGTTCCCTGATGAGCCACAGTGCCAACAGCTGGTATCTGAACACCCTGTTTAGTCTCCGGTTTCATTTCATACTTCAGTGCTAAGGAAACCTCTGCCTAGTTAGGCAGGTGGGTGAGTAGGCAGAAATAAAGACAGATCTGATCACATGTTTTTGGGAGAGGAAAGTGGAGGTCTTTACTAAATGAACTTACCTGAGGCAGACGTGAGAGAATCAGAAATGGTATCATCTAGTTCTAGGACTTAAATTCTTTTTTCTTTCCCTTGTTATAGCTACCATTTTTTCTCACTTGAGACAGGGACTTTACTTTCTCTCATTATCTTTAATTGCAATGAAGTTATTTTTTTTTCCTGAAGGACTATGATGGTTACATTTAACATACACTGAAGAATTCATTCATGATGATGACTTTTAAGAAAAAGACTGAAAAAGAGAACAGCTCATACAAAAAATAAAATAAAATGCCAAGAGAACACTGAAATTGCTCTTCTGTTAATAATTTACAGGTGCTAAAAATGTCCAACATTTTTGCTTTTGTGGACTGAGTATGAAGGACAATTTTAACATAAAGCAAATAATTTATGTCCCTTATTTTCCTCCTGTTATTTGAACTAAACAGAAAAGTGGTGAGAGAAATGCATTAGGAATTACCATTTAGGTTTAACTGTTTTACCAATTGAGCATTTACAGGGAAAATATGGGAATTGTCAACAGAACGTTCATTTAATAGCAACACTGAAAATTGTCCTTCCTTTACTTGCCTGGATATTTCTATTTTTATTATCTGAATAGGGAAGATGTCATTTTGGACTTAAAAAATCATCTGGGCCGTGATTAATCTGGAAGATTTTACTCCATTTTCCCCAATTTGACACAGAAAACAAGAAAGAAGTAGGGACCCACAGTGACACTCAAAGAGCGGGGTTTGTTGATGCAAAGAGATGAGACACTAGTGAAAATGTAAGCAAAAATCTTCGGAAAAATGCTGCCTACTGAAAGAAGAGCTGCCCGGAGAGCCCTAAGTGGGCGACGCTGGGTGGAAAGATGTGGAAGATGTCACCAAGATTTTCAGGGGCAAAAACAAACAAGACAGTCCTAGGCTCATTTCTACTGGCTTTGCAAAATGCATGACAGGAAAAGTCAGAATTCAAAAGGTCACCCAACAGTTCTGGTACAGAAACTGGTCTCCAAAATCAAACTGATGATCACCTCACGGTTTGTGGGAGGTGGGCATCCTGGGGAAGAGAACATTGCTCCTTAGACTTAGGCTGTCCACCCCCCTACCCTCCTGCAACCCCCCCTCCTTCCCCACTTCTCCTGCGGTCTGGGTCTGATTCTCCTTTGAGTTGAGTACAGTGTGGTTGCCCAGCCTGATTCCCACCATCTCTTCCTCCCAGAGAGGCCCATGTTCCTCTCATCACATCACTTCTTGTGCTGACTTCTGCTTTTGCGGTCTTCTCCCCACTAGGTGCGAGCACTCCACCTTAGAATTGTATCTTCCCTGATTGCTAGTGACATTGAGCATGTTTCATGTGCCTGTTGGCCATCTGTATTTCCTCTTTGGAGCTTCAAGTGTCTTTTTAGTTCTTCTCCCCATTTTTTTAACCAGGCTGCTTGCCTTGTTTTTGTTAAGTTGTGTGAGTTCTTTGAGTATCTTTGTTATCAGACCCTTATCACTTGTATACAAATCAGAACCACAATGAGATACCACCTGACACCAGTAAGAATGGCCCACATAAAAAAAAAACCAAAACGAAACAAAATGAAACAAAACGAACAAAAACACAACAAATGTTGGCATGGATGGGGAGAGAAAGGAACACTCTTACACTGCTGGTGAGAATGCAAACTGGTCCAGCCACTATGGAAAACTGTATGGAGGACCTTCAAGCTACTGAAAATGGAACTACTATTCTATCCAGCAATCGCTCTCCTGGGAATCTATGCAAAGGAGACCTCAATACTTATACAAAGGGACACCTGTACTCAGAGTTGACTGCAGCACTATTTATAATTGCAAGGACATGGAAACAACCCAAATGTTCCAAAACAGATGACTGGATGAAAAAGATGTGGTATATATACACAATGGAATATTACTCATCAATTAAAAATGACAAATTTGATGAATTAGAGATAACATGGATGGAACTAGAAGAAATCATATTAGCAGAAATAAGTCAGAAAAAGACAAAACAAATGGTTTCACTAATATATGGGATACAGTAAAAACAAACAAAAGGCCAGGAAGAAAAGTCAAAACAAGCTAACAGCCAACCTAAAGTACACAGCTGGGGGTAGGACAGGTGGGTGGGAGTGGTCAGGGAGGGGAGGTGGTAGGTGAACCCTGGGGAATACAAAAATGTAATATATATGAATTATTAATAAAGAAGAAAAAATAAAAAATAATCAATATGATGTTTATTTCATGTAATAAATACGGAATAAACTTAAAACATGAAAAAAAAAGAATTATATCTTTCACACCTATACCTTGATTAGAAGCATCAGACTGTTGCTGAGGGAGACAGATGAGAGGAACGAATAAGATAAAGAAAGGTCTTTTTCAAATATTCACTTTCCCCCCACTTTTCCTCAATGAGAAAGTCACACAGATAAATAAAAAGAAACTTTTATAACTGACTTTGTGTCTTGATTTTCAAGTCTCAATTAAAACCTAAATCCAAGTGTAAACTTCAGAACCCAAACACTTAAAAACAGGAGTCTTCCTCTATTGTTTGTCTAGCCTGAGAAATTTCTGGAAAATACTAGATTGATGCTGACAATTTGTCTTTTTCTAGATCCATCCCAGAACACTTTTAATCCATTTTAATTGTGGAACTAAAATTCCTAACTGAAAAGATCCTATCTTTGTTAGCTGAATAATGACTGGACCACAGCACCTGGGCATCAGGCTACCTGACTATACAACATGGCTACCTTCTCCAAAACATCTCTGGGAAACTTCTGGAAAAATGCAACTTTCTTAGTCCCAAGCTCTGAGCACCACGTCCAGTTGTGGAGAAGCAGAATCACAACATTGACACTCAGTCCATCAATTCTCCTAATAACATTTGTCTCCCTGACCACCTCCACTGCTGCTTGGAGTCTACTGGATAAGAAGATTGGCCACAGGTTGGCCTTAGAAAATGGGTGTCTCAGTACTTCTACAGCTGTGATGTATGTAAGCAGCCGCACTGAGACACAGGAGATTATTTTTATTTTTTAAAGACTAGGTCTCGCTATGTTGCCCAGGGTAATCACAAACCCGTAGACTCAACTGATTCCTAGCCTCAGCCTCCCAAGTAGCTGGGATTTTAGGTGCCCACCACCATGTTGGCTAGGAGATGATTTGTTTAACAGCTCTGAACACAAGTATATTCTCTGTCTGACCAGATTTAGGATACTTAGCCTGACTCTACCAGCTTCTTTCATGAAAATAGGCAAGAAATCCACCATAGCCTGGCCTATCCCCTCTTGGTTCCTTACTCCAGGCTGCTCAATGCCATTCAACTTTCTAGATTTTTCCCCCAAAGTGGAGCTGATGAGACAAAAACCTGACAGGGAACGTGATAGAGCTATGCAGATGTCCACTGGGTGGCCAGTCCTTGGGGCTGTTTCAGGATTTCTGCTTTTAGCTTCAGAAATCTTTAAAGATGAATAAAATCTCACATGTGGGCTGTTATGAGCACAAAAGTGCATTTTGTGGTCTTTCTTGTCCGAAAATTGTTTAATATCCAGCCATTCACTTTTGTTTTGTTTAAAACATACACCTCTGGACACAATGGTGAAATCACTTCAGCTGGTCTCTTAAACCTCATTGTCCACAGCACTGAAGTTTTGCAATCAGACCAAAGGTTACATAGGAATCAAGCACGAACATAGGTCATTTTTTTCTAACTAACTTCTGTTTCTAAGTACTAATGATGCTTCCTTTAAATGGTTTCTCAATGTAGGTAGAAAATTTCTAAACTTCCAAGCTCTAAACATAAAATACTTCTAGAAAAGAGAGGGCGAAGCTTTAGCTATAGTATCCACAGACTGGGAAAAACGTGTTGACAAGTCAGATGCTGATATTGGCGGTGACGCTCAGGTATGAACTTAAACTGGTTCCAGAAGATCAAGCCCAGTGCCAATCTAAACACTCCCTGCCCACAAGGCGGGCAATTTCCATGTGGGCTGGGAATGCAGATGGTGAAGCAGATCATGCCAGAGACCTGTTACTCCTCGGCCTTTGAAGACATGAGATTTCAGATCAAAAACATTTCTAGGGAATTTAGTTTCTATTTGTTGATTTAAAAGAAAGAACTGTTCTTATCCACAGTTGGCTTTTGGTGACCTTCTCCCTACTGCCACAGCTGACCGATCTGACATTGGAGTAGTCAGTTTACCATCCAGGCCTCACCTTCCCCCACATTGACCAGGCCATGGATGGTGTTACTGACAGCATTAAAAAATAATCCCTCAAAAAGCAAGTAAAATATATCATATAAGAAATATGGCTGTTGTTATGGAGTTTTAGCTTTGTCACCCATTTTATAAAGATGCCTAGAAACTAACGCAGAGAAATCACGGCAAAAGTACTGAATTTTGGATATAATCGGGGGAGGGGTGGGCATAAGCCATCAAGATGTTGGTTCATGGGTGGGGGGGGTGGGAAAACCTTGGGGTAGACAATGATGTACTATATATATGTATAAAATAAAATAAAAATTATATCTAGTTCATAAGAAATACAGATTTTCATGTGATTTTCAGGGAGTGAATAGTTATGACATTAAAATTTCATATTGGTCCAAATTTATTTTGCCTTCCTCTTTTGGGAGGCACAGAGATCACATGTCTGTCTCCAGCTCCAGCCATGGAACTAGGAATCAAATTTAGGCTAATTCTACTTCAAGACAGCCACATGGCAAGAACTTGCTTTCCTTTTAAAATCAAGGATGACAGAAGCAGTAAATAAGCCTAAGATCAAAAGAATAAGCCAACAGTGGAAGAAATAAATGGACCTTTTTGCTTACAAATGCATATTTTAAGTCTGAATCAGGTCTAAGTGGGGATGAAACAGGATATCTGTGTGCTACTGGCCAAACACAACTTACACTATAACTCAGTTTAGAAATACAAATAACATGTGGCGTTGATGAAAAATTCTTATGTGTGCTATAATGAACATAAAATTGTATGATTTATGTTGAAGGGTTTACATATATCAACTTAAAAATTAATATGGTAATACTAAAATCAAGCAGCTAGACATGGTGGTGCACGCCTGTAACTGGCAGCCTAGGATGCTGTGGCAGGGATCAGGGATTGCTGTTTGAGTCCTGCCTGGGGCAATGTAGCAAGACCTAGTGCCAAAAAAATAGCTGGGCATGGTGGTATGTGCCTGTAATCCCAGCTATCTGGGAAGCTGAGGCTGGGGATCGCTTGAGTCTGTGGTACCCCGGGCAACGTGAGCCTGCGGTTCCATGAGCAAAAATAGCAAGACCTAGTCTATGAATGAATAAATACATACATACATACATACATACATACATACATACATACATACATACATAAAAAATCAAGAACATGCTATAATAGCTTTTAGAATCACCTTAGAATTTAATTGTTAAAACTGAATGGGAAATAGTAACTGTTAGCTATTTAAAACTAAACACAGGGGATTTTAAAAACATCTATCTTCATTTTAATGTATGTTTACAAAATATCCACAGAATATTCCCTGCATTTGCTGCCTGCTTTATTCCACAAACTCCTCAAGTTTAGAAACACAATTTAAAATGCACTTTTTCAATTGGAATAGATTTATTTTTTGGATGTGTCACACAGTCAATTTTAGATTTACGAGGATTATACTAAGATTGAAAAATATTTTGTATCTATTGAAAGCTGTGCTATTAAGGGGGAAAATAACATGTGTTCCTATTGATTAACATTTCCAGAGTAAACCAGAACTCTACAGACATGAGATAAGAATATGCGGGAACAGTAATAAATTAGCTTTAAAAAAATTAGAGTTTATTTTTTTTAAACATGTTGGGACTTAGAGAAAATGGAGCTGTAGTAGAGTTTTATTTCTCCCCTTAGCTCCCATTATTCACATTTTGCTTTAGTGCTACATTTGTTACAACTGATGAGTCAATGCTGATACATTATAATCAAACAAATCCCTAGTTAATCCTTTGTGTTGCACAGTTAGATAGGCCTAGACAAATATTTAAGATAATTTTTCCACCATTACAGGATCATCGAGGAAGATTTCACCATCTTAAAAATTCACCTTAATCAGACCCATTCAACTCTCACTCTCCTCCTGAATTCTTGCCAATCACTGATCTTACTGCTTTCTACTTTTACCATCTTTATAGTTTTGTCTATTCCAAAGTGTGACAAAGTTGAAATCATATGTAGCAGTTTCAGACTAGTTTCTTCACAGAGTAATAAGTATCCACCATTCCTCTGTGTCTACTCATTGCTGAATAATATGCCATTGCATGGATATACCACAGCTTATCTCAAGTTATACTCTATGACCAGACATCTTGTTTGCTTCCAGTTTTTGTCCGTGATAAAGAAATTGCTACGTGAACTTGTATGCATAGATATAAGTTTTCAACACATCTGGTGTTGAAATATCTAACCACACAGTTTTATATAGTAGAGTGTTCAGCTATGCAATTAAACACAACAAATAGTGGCTAAGTGTCTTGTAAGTGGTTGGACCACTTCTGTATCTCCATCAGCAGTGAGAATTTCTTTTGCTCCACACCATCTCTTGTTGCCTGCTTAGTTTCTGAAGAGAATCCCACTATATTTCTCATCCTCATTCCTTTTTAGGTTAAAGTATGTTCACTTTCTCTGATTTTTTTTAAGATTTTCTCTTTGTCTTTAGTTCTCCATGGTTTGAATATGATGTGCTTAGATGTCAATGTTTTGGCATTTACCCAACTTGGAATTCTCTGAGCTTCCTGGATGTGTGGTTTTGCCATTAATTTTGGAAAATTCTCAGCCATTATTACTTCAAATACTTGGGCTCTTATTTATCCTCTCCTTCAGGTATTCCCATTACATGTTAGACTTTTTGTAACTGTCCCATTCCACAGTTCTTTGGCATTCTATTTCATTTTTTCACCCTTTGTCACTTTGCATTTCAGTTAGTGAAGTTTTGATGGACTTGTCTTCCATCTCAATGTTTCTTGCCTCAGTTATTTCTAGTCTACCAATGAACTCATCAAAGACATTCTTCATTTCTGTTAATAGAGTTTTGATTTCCAGCATTCTTTTTTATTCTTTTTGAGTTTCCATCTCTATGCTTACGTTACCCATCTGTTCTTGGATGTCCTCCACCTTTTCATTAGAACCTTTGGCACAGTAATCAAAATATTTCAAATTACAAAAGAATTCCAAATTACTAATTGGTCCAAGTTAGTCCAGATTTGATCCAACTATGACTAAATCCCTGTCCTCTAAATTTGGCTGTGATGCCTGCTTTATCTCCTCCAATTGTATTTTTATTTGCTTTTTACCATGTTGTGTAATTTCTTGTTGCTGTTGAAAGTTGGGCACGATAGATTAGATGATAGTAATTGAGGTAGATAGGCATTCAATATGCGGTTTTGTATTGGTGTGACTAAGAATTAAGCAATGTTTAATAGCCACTCACCTGTAGGTAGCTGAGACTCCAGTGCCCAGTTTCTCTCTCCCCTGCTATCTTTAAGTTTCCCTAGGAATGTTTTTCTCAATGCAATCTGTGTCCTGCAGTGTTGGCGTTGTAACCCATCTACTATTGTGGACCACTGTTGATATGACAATGTAGTGCGGAGGGAAAATGTTTGATAATCTTATGATTCAATCTTAGGTTTTGTGGTTGGCCAGAATCCTAGGCTGGGACCTTCCGGAGTGCCTCAGTTCATCTTTGTCTCAGTTTACCGGAAGCAGGAAGGCCACAGAGGCTTCAGTCACCTAACCACCCTCGCTGCAGGTCGGATGAAGCCCAAGGACCCCAAAGAGCATGGTTTTATTGTGGAGAACAGAGAATATCAGAGAATATCAAAAACAGCTCCTGTTCCTCTTCCCCTGCAGGAGATGCGAGGGAATCTCTGATCTTCACCAAAGGACTTGTAGGGTTTTGGGAGGTAAAAGTCATTAAATGCTGGGGTTTCTCTAAAACGCAAGGGATTTTTACTCTCAAGCTCATCCATTTCCAGCCTCCAGCAATTATTCAAAAACACAGTGAATGTCTCTGACTCAGTGACTTGTGCTGCTGGCTTGTGGATGTCTGCATTTGCCTGCCTCTCTGAAAGCATAGGCAGCTAGCTGTGCTACCCCAAGGCTCTTCAGGGACCAGGAAGTGATGATTTCCAGCATGTTCAGCTCTTATTTTTTATGAGGACAGGGTGAGAATGTTCAAGCTCTCTGACACGTTGAAGCAGAAACCAGAAGTCAAAATCACTTCCTTTGGACTTCAGATATGGATCAGAAATGGCATGAAGAGGGAGTCCATCTGATTACAAGAAAGGTTTAAATCAATCAATGGCAGGGGTTCTTCTGTGCTCACACAGAGACTAGTCACTTGCTTGGTTTTTGCCCAGTAACAGTCACCAGTCACAGGGATATTGGGTTCCAAAAGGGACAAAAACTAACCAAGCCACAAAACAAAACAAAACAAAACAAACAAAAACAAAAACAAAAACAAAACAAAAACAAAAACAAAACTTTAAATTGTGGCTTCTGCCACCAAGGTTCCCTCACCAGATCCTTCTCACCTGCGAGTAGCAGTTGCCACTCAAGTGCAGTTAAAAGGGTTTTATTTACAAGGAAATTACACAGGAAAAACAAAAAGTCCTCAAAGTCACAAGTGGCAGTAATCTTACCCCAGTCACCATTTTCAGTCCCAAAAGTCCCAAAGACACAGTCCAAGATGGTGCTCCTTTACCCCTCCACACCTGAGGCAGGCACTCTGCAACGTCCACTCTTTCTCCAGTGTCTTCTCTTCAATTCTTCTCCAGTGTTCCAAGCTGCTCTGCTTCTCCAAGGTGCTTCAAACTTCTTCCACAATTGCTCTCCACATCCCTGGCCATCTCCAGGCACCAGCTCACTATGCCACCTTGCTACGGTACCACACTCTGCACACCGGCTACTCTTCTGCTGGTCACTATGGCACCTCGCCACCTCCAGCTCACTCTTCCGGGGGCTTCCTCTGGCAGACCACGTGGGCTGTTTTCTCAGTCCACCATTCTCCTCTCTTTCCTTGCTCTTCCTTTCCTTTCCTTGCTCCTTCCTTCTATCTCCACCCTCTCTTCTTGCTGCTTCTCATTTTCTCTCCTGGTACTTTCAGACTCCGCCCACCAGGGCATTTTGGCGCCTATTCAATTTTCAACTACGTCACTACCCTGGATCGACAGGATGAAAGGCCACCATGATTAGCACAGAGTCAAGCTCTTCTGTGGTCACACAGCTTCCCCCCCGCAGGCCACCAGCCACCAGTTCACTGTGCCATGTGTCATCTCCCCACGCTTCCCTCTGCCCAGGTCTGCGTGCCGGTCATGCCCTCCTGACCTTTGGGGAAGCTCCCTTCTACCCCATCACCAGGACAGCCTGTGATAATCCTAATTCTGATGCCCAGCAGGACACCTTGTCTCCCCGTGGTTCGCAGGATGCAGGGAAATGGGAGGTGCACCTCCTGCTCTAAGAGAGAACCCCCAGAACTTCAGGGTAGCCCTTCCCAGAGGCAGGAGCTCTTGTCCTGGCAGTGTTGGGGTGAGGCTGTGAACAGGAATCTGCCCCCTCCCCAGACTTTCCCCCTGCTCCCACCAGCCCTTCCTTGTGGGGGATGACCAGGTGCTGCCATCAGGTGTGCTTTCTTGACCTGTGAGAACTCAGGCTTCTCCCTGGTGCCTCTGAGAGACAAGGTGGGCTTTGAGGAGATGCCCCCTGAGGTGGAGGAGCTGGGCCAGCACAGGCCGGCCATGCCATGGCTGGCCGCTGAGAACACTGGGGCTGGTGGGCAGGGCTCAGGTCTTGCCTGCCTCATGTGGGCATCTCAGGCTAAGCAGAGGCTCTGCCCAGAGCCCCAGGACAGATGTCTATGGGTGCTGAGCCCCCCATGTCTCCTGGGTGGCAGGGCCCTAGGCAGCCTCAGACCCCCCACCAGAAGCCACATGACCTGGCCAGAGGCGCCCTGGCAAGGAGCTCTGGGGCCTTCCCAGACGACGGGGGTGAGCTCTGCTGCTTCTGGCTGGCCCTTTAACTGGATTGATC
This sequence comes from Uropsilus gracilis, assembly GCA_004024945.1. Taxonomy (NCBI): domain Eukaryota; kingdom Metazoa; phylum Chordata; class Mammalia; order Eulipotyphla; family Talpidae; genus Uropsilus; species Uropsilus gracilis. Next base: position 71,372 of record PVHY01005111.1, on the reverse strand, counting down.
CTGTCCCCACGGCATGCCAGTCGCTCTGCTTGGTGACGGGGAGGCTGGGGCTCCCAGAGCTGGGGCTCAATGCTGACCGAGTCACCCAGAGCGACTGTCTGGTTCCCACACCTGCATCTGCCTCCCTGTTCTTTCCACTCTGCCACGCATGTCTGAACTTTCTGAAGCTTCCCCTGGCTCGGGTTGGAGGAATTTGTGCAAATTCCTGTCTGGTATAATTTGTGAGAGCAAAACTTCTGCTTTTAAAATTAAACTGGCTGGTCCAAGAGGGGTGGGGTGGGGGACAGATTCCTCATGGTTGTTGGTTTAGCAACAGCTTCCTGACACCTGCTTGGGCTGGGTGGGTTCTTTGCAGGGTGCTTGGGGTGGGGGGAGGAGGGAGAACCCTCACTGCCCCCCCCACTCCCCACCCTATGAGCCCTGCACTAGGGACTGAGCAGAGGAGACAGAGATACCTTCAGATGCTCTGGGATCCTAAGTAGCTCCAGATGGTACTGTAGCCACATGTTAACCACCTTCACTGAGGGGAGAATGTTATTAACCAGAAACATACAAAGCTCAAAGTTCAGGAGGGGGCTGCTGCTTCTGGGTGTTCAGGAGATTGACTCCCGGCTACGCTCGGCTTTGCCGGGGGCCACACAGACAATCACGTGGAAAGCAGAATACAAAGCAGAACAATCATTCAAGAACTGGATGTATCTGGACTGCAGGGAGGTGGCTGACTGGCAGCGGACACTTGTCACCCGTGGGACTCTCTGTTTAGCTTCAAGCCTGGGCGGACCTCACTAGCTATCTCCCCACTCTCATTCTCTCCTCCTTCTGGGGGGCAGGGCAGTTCAGGGGAGGATGTGTTTCCTGGAATTCCTACAAGGAAGCTTGGTCCTAGGATGAAGTTCCTCTGACGTGGGTGGTTGCTACAGAAATTCATCCCCTGGACTCATTTTCCTCTGCCCTCCAGCAGCTTGGCAGTGAGAGGCCAAGGGCAACCTTAGTAAACATGTGTTGGGGTCTGGGGGTGCCACCCAGGATGCCGGCTTCCAGTGGATCCAAGTGGGCAGAGCTCACGCAGCCAGGATTCTGACTTCAGAGAGACACAACTTGTAGCACTTGAGGGGGCTTGAGGGGGCTGACTTTTGGGGTTCTCTCGTCTAAGCTTCCAGCAGCTGAAAGTCTACATCCAGCTGCCAGAACGTCAGCCTAGGGGAGTCAGTCTGGAAAGATGCCCCTTCAAGCCTGTTAGGGTCGCCTGCAATATCTGAAGCAGAGCGAGTAGTTCAGGGAAATCAAACAAGGAAATGTACAAAGAGGCTTTCCACGAAACAGCCCTTTTCTCACAAAAATCACTGTTCTTCCGATCTGAAGTTATAGGCACAATGTAGTGCAGGAGTTCACATTCTCCATGCACTCAGAGCCCAAAGAGTGAATTCTAACTAGAGATCTAAAATAACAGGTAAAATGAATAACTTAACGTCACACAAAGATTTGCTTAGGAGTCTCTGACATGTTCAAAGGAGCGACTTTAAACATAAGATTGTTACTTTTCAAATACAGCGTTTGGGTTTCATGACGAATGATATGATTCAACAATATAAAGTGATAAATTATTTCTCAAGGATGAGAGTTCTATTTATCTTATTTTGGTTCTCTAAAAACTTGCCAAAGGGTTGTTATTTTTTAGTGAAAAAATGTTAAGATAGAAATGAAGTCTTAAATACACACATACGCACTCTCTCTAGTACTACCCAAGGCAGGCAAGACCATCGACATTCACATATTTACAAGGTCTAAAGGTCTGATTATTGTTATTCTAGGCAAATATGGCAACACTTTAGTGGTGAAATGGGACGAGTTTTTGAAAACTAGATGGGTTTTTAAAACCGAATGCAAGTGCTTTAAAGTCACAATTGATGCTCAGACGGAAGGTCATTTCACTGAGAAGCAAAGCGGACACTACTTTGTAAGATAACATGTAAGTTAAAGGGAGTGCGGAAAGATAGCAGGAGCTTTGCAGGGCAATGTAGTGATCATGGGCAACCACTAGAGGGCATTTTGAGCTGAGGGGCAACAGTACAGCTCAGAATCCCTCTGCTGGCAGAGTTGAGAATAGATGGAAGGGAAGTAGGAGCTGAAGAGAGGAACCCCTCAAGTCGTGATGAGCCAAGAGAGTCTGCAGTGTCTTCCACAGGACAGCTGGGATGGGCTGGACTGTGGCAGGGCAGTTGCGGGAGGGTTCTGGGTATATTTGATGGCTGAGTCACTGTCACTCAAACTATTGGTTACAGCAGCACAACAGCAACCTCAATTCCTTTGGTCTATGCCTTTCAGCAAGATTCTAGAATAATGCGTGAGTGAGTAAATAGTCACATGTTGCCCGAAGTTTGCAAATCCAAAAGCGTTGTTTTCTAGGAACTGTCCTCATCTCAGCCGTCACTGGCTGTGCCCATAACTGAAATTAAGAAAAGTCTCATCCACGCCTGATTGAGCCAACGTTGGAAATATAATTCTAAACTGAACTTGTGTAGTTTTCATGATTTGATTAAGCTTTCTGCTTTCAAATAAAAAGGTAAGTGAAGAAACTCCCACCAGCCGTTCAATCGTCAGTCTAGTCACGCTCCTCAAACTTTACCCAGTGATGACGCTGAGGTCTTCAGGACACCCACCGTGTCCTGAAGTTTACAGCAACTCTTTCTAACCATTCAGGTCAAATCCTGGAAGTGGTCTTTCTCGGGAAACAGCCAATGTGTCAGTGAACCCCATTCACTCAGCAATCAGACCCAGAACCTTCCCACATCTGCCCAGCCACAGTCCAGCGTACCACCAGCTGTCCTGTGGACGCCACTACACTCTCTCTTGGGTCATCACAACCTGTGGCTGGGCTTCCCTTCCATCTATTCTCAACTCTGCCAGCAGAGGGAGTCTGATCCGTATTATTACCCCTCAGCTCAAAATACCCCCTAGTGGCTGTCACCGTCATTATATTGACCTGCAATGCCTCTAAGCTTTCCATACTCCCCTTAACTCCGTCCCTGGCTTCACTCAAGACAACTGTCTTCTCATTCCAGTTGGGTAAGGAGTACAGACCCTTCTCACTGCACTGGCTCCCTCTGCTTTGCAGATTCATCCCCTAGGCAGTTGCGTGACTTTCATTTCTCATACTTTGACGAAAGGAAAATCTTCACAACTGACCTCTCTAATGGGAATCTCTAATTCAGATCATGCCCTTTCCTCTGACTTCCTTTTCTCCTTAATCCTAGTTACTATTTTATTATTTGTCTTGATGATTTCCTGTTTCCTTTTGTAGAAGTTACAAGCTTCACAAAAGCAAGATTTTGTCTATTTTGTTTACATTCCATAGTCCTCAATAAATAACTGTTGAATGTTAAAAGAATGAAAATACTCTTACAATATAGACTAAGGAGGGAGGGAACTTGTGGTAAATAATAATCAGGTTCATATCTGGTGGAAAAAAATAAGATCAAAACTGAGAGAATGGGATATTCATGGATGGAATGTGTAAAAATTTCATTAGTCATCAGGTAGCTGCATGAATCAGAAGGAAAGCAAACAAAACGTAGCAGTGCATGTGCAATTTGGAGGCAGGGGCTAGGTTCACATAGAAACAGGTGGCATTTTCTTAATGCATTTCTTGCCTGGCAGATGGTACCTATGGTTTCAGCCCATTCAGCCCCATGCCTGAAGCTCTCTTGTGTTGAGTGAAAGACAGGTCTCTGCCCAGCTCCTTCCAGCACATCTCATTCCTCCACCACCCACACGGGATCAGCCAGGATCACTCAGTTCTCTAGTTGCTCGATTTGAACAACTGCATAGAAGGATGTCTTCTCTGAAGACAGATCTACTGACAACAGTGAGGTTCTTGAACCCCAGATTCACTTACTGGGTTTGGCCCCATTGTTCAAGTTCACTAACACACAGACGCTACCAGGTCCTACTTAGGGCTGTGGTCAGAGCTCTGCAGGCCTGTGTATGTGTGGGCTGGATGGCAGGGCTCATCCACCAGCCACTCATTGGGGTACAACTGTTGCTTCCTGGAAACTGTCTGACTGGAGTCTGATGGAGAGTTCTTCACACGAGAAGAATGACTTTTCAAATGAGAAGAGCCCAGAGTGAAAGAGAAGGGAGGCTCCAGAAATAATGCACACTCAATCCAAGGAAAGCAATGCCGGTTGAGTAGATGAGGACGTCCCTAAAGAAATTCCAAGGCATGGACTGGACTCTACATGGAGGATACTCAGTTGATGGGCCGGAAGGACTCATCCACTCAACAGTGCCCCTTTCCTCAAAACTCTGTCCCATCCTCTTCTTCTCCTATAGAGCAATAGATGATGAGATGATGATGGTAGAACTAGTCATAGTCATGAGCAAATACATCAGACTGTGTGCCACCCATGGGAGTTCACCCTTCACCCACCTCCACAACAAGAATGATTGTGAGCTTAAGGATTCTAGGTCTATTCTCTGTTTCACAGAAGCCTGGCACTGCCAATCTGACCAGACAGACACAGCCATGTTTTCAGAACATCCATCTTTCCTGACTTTCAGGAAGCACTGAAAATATGACATGAGGTTTAGCAAAGAAACTTTCCATTTTCTTAAGTTCAAACATTAAATTTTTCTTGGATGCAACTCTTAGCCATCTGTCAGCACTATGCTTTCTCATAAAGAATATACCCTTTCATACCCAGACCCTGGAAAATTCTTGTTCTCATGTCTTGCATGAACTTTAAGAGAACAGAACAACATTCAACTTAGAGAGTCTCTTTCTAACTGAAGACCTCAGAAGTTGGGACCATGTCACCATGATAGTTTTAACTAATCTTAAAATAATGTCAACTTATAGACTACAGCAGAGTAGATTTATGGGGAAAAATTCATTATTGATAGATGCAGAGAAGTAATTTTATGATACTAACTACAAAATATGCAATTTTTAGATTAATGTTTAATATTCATTTCATTTTGAAAGTGCATTGCTGTAACTACCTAGCGTAATTAAATTTTCACAATATCTAACTCTAATTATTCTTAAACATTTCATTGAAATGTGTCATAGGCTAAGTATTTCTTCCTGTTAGCTTCACTTTAGGACTTTCTGTAGATCAACCAAAGTCACATTTAACTCAGGGGGAGGTTAAAGGTCTTCTGTTACCTCCTGAAATGATTAAGTTCAACCTCTAGAAAGACTGGGTTTTTAATTTGAGTTCACTTATTTTATGAAAAGTCTTTTTCAGAGAAAGTCATTTTTGTGACAAATAATGCTTGATATGGAAAATAACAGTAAAGTTGCATTTTAGGAGATGATGGTAAGAATATTGACCAAGAACCAGATATTTTTTGGAGATGCTACAGAATCAATGACGTTAGGAACTTGGATCTGACTCACCACTGTTGGCTGGTGGGTGGCTCACCAACCCACTCCTTTAAGGGCCACTTCCCAGAAAACTCAGCTTCTCTGTGGGGCTGCACTGATCTCCACCCTATGAGACAGTCCAGTTAGTCTGGCGACCAGCAGCTGTTCCACCATCAATGGGCAATTTTGCTGCCCCCAGGACCTGTATCAGCTGGTCTATGAACCCTCCCCTGCTGCCCACTAGTCCATGACCTACAACCCATCACATGAGCCATTTACATTTCAGTTTTAATGATTGTTAGATCCCAGGAATATGGACTTTCCTTTCTTCCTTTCCTTCTCTCCAGCCCTTTGCTGGTGCATTTACCTCCAGAAGGGCCCCAGCGCCACCTTGGGAGAGTCAGCACTGAGTTGTTCTGTAAGCTGGTCACTGGGCTAGCTGGAGTTTGCCTTAGTGCCAGGCTGACATAACTCATGAAACTTGCAGGCTCTTATTCAATTCAATTTACATGTATGAATTACCCAATTCTTTCAAACAAAAAAAGCTAAAACAGTGCCCCACTCCTTGTGTGATAGTCACTGGAATACCAACCATTCCAGGATGACTCTTTGATGCCTGGGTGGCAGGGGGAGTTCCGTGCTTGTGTTCTACATAAAAGCACAGTATCCCCAAACCTACCTGTCCAGGTGGGCTGCACGTTCTTGCCTTTGCTAACCATTTCCACCCCTTACCCTGTCCCAGAGTAATGCCTGAATTTGAGGCTCAATCTGTGCCCCAAAGTGTGAGAGATGAAAGAGTGTAGCCTCACTGCTTCATGCACCAAGAGCAAGATGAGATTATATTGACACCTATAATAGAAGAGGATCATACTACCGATTCTTCTGAAAAATAAAAAAAAATAAAGCCTCCTGAAGACCAAAGACCAACATAATTAGAGCTAAGGAAAGCAGAATGCACTTGGCTTCTTCTATTGCCACCAGAAAACAATGTCTCAAACTAGGGAAATCTGAGGAAGCAGAGAGCACTTCCAGCCAGGTGCGTCTATCTGACGGCAGCTTTGAAAATAACGTGACTCTTGAGCAGAAAATTGCATCTTGTAGGCAGCGAAACAAGGACTGTAGACATCTAAGGAAATCCAAACTCGAGAGAATGATATAAGAAAAAAGCGCAGTTTGCAATATCTCACCAGTAAGAGGTGCTTAAAATTCAAAACTGATGACTTTTTTTAAAAGAAGCTTTTAAAACCTCTTTACAGGAGAAATACAAATGACCAAAAGGCACATGAAAAATTGTTCAACGTTATTAGCAATCAGAAATGCAAATCAAAAGCACAATGAGATACCACCTTACAACAGAAAGAATTCTTGGCCAATATAAAAAAAAAACAAAAAACGGGCAACAACAAGTGCTGGCGTGGCTGTGGAGAGAAAGGAACACTCTTACACTGCTGGTGGGAAAGCAAACTGGTCCAACCACTATGGAAAGCTGTGTGGGGGACCCTTAAGCTACTGAAAGTGGAACTACCATTTGACCCAAGAGTCCCTCTTCTGGGAATCTCCCCAAAGGAATCCTCAATACTTATACAAAAGACACCTGTAGTCGGATGTTTACTGCAGCACTATTTATAATTGCAAGGATTTGGAATGGAAACAACCCAAATGTCCCAAAACAGATGAATGGATGAAAAGATGTGGTCTATATACACAATGGAATATTATTCATCAATTAAAAATGACAAATTGGATGAATTTATGGTAACATGGTTTCCACAACCAAATGGTTTCACTAATACATGGAATATAGGAAAAACAAGCAAAAGAGCAGGAGGAAAAGTCAAAATAAGCTAAAAACCAAACTAAAGAACACAGCAAGTATGTGTGTGTGTGGGGGGGAGTAAGGGGGAGTGTCAGGGAGGGGAGGTGGTGGGTGATCCCCAGGGAATACAAAGATGTGAAATATATATATATATATAAATTATTTAATAAAAAAGAAAATAAAACCTCTTTATAGGATGAAGTGACATGGAGCAAAGAGTGCTCTCCCACCTGCAGGACTCCATTAACACAAGGATGCAGAAGACAAGGGACGCAGAAGAACAGTCATCCCTGTTGACCCTTCAAAGTCCACAAACCCTGGAAAGGGAAAACCAATCATGAAGACCCGAATAGACACCCAGGGGTGCATGAAATGGATGGTGCTGAGTTAGAGAGACTGGGAACACGAAATGGCCATAGCCCATGTCCATCCGCAGTCAACCTAGGGGCAGAAAGCACCTCACGCTGGAGGTGATGGGCAGGCCGTGTGGGCAGAGACGTCTTTCAGCAGCACGAAGCGGAGACTCTGCCTGCTGGCATTTGGGCCTTGTGACTCGCCACCTGGGCTCCAGGCAGTGGGTCTCACCACCAGGACCTAAGTATTGAAAGTCTTCTGTTACTCTAATGAGGTGATCTGGAAAGCAGGAGAGAATGGGGGCCAGTTAGCACAGCCCAAACGAGGGATTAGAGGGACTTCCAGCCCCACCTCTGGCCCTGCACGCGGGGAGAGGGTCAGGGTAGAGTCTAATCACCAGTGGTCACTGGCCAGGCCTGGGGAAGGAGCAGCATCTCCCCAAAGGAGCTCTGGGTTGTGAGCCCAGGAGGCTGAGGGAGAGTGGCGCTCCCAGAAGCAGCAGCCTCTTCCCTGAGACTTCATCCTACACGTCTCTTCCACCTGGCTCTTCCTGAAGAATTACCTTTGATAAGAAACAGGGCATCCACTAAATCAGACTTTTCTGCTTTTCTGAGTTCTGTGAATGCCAGCAAAGGAACCAACGCCAGGGAGGGGAACGCAGCTTGACAGGTGGACGGACCTGGTTGGTGACCTGGGCTTTTGGCGGGGGTTGAGGAGGGGGAGAGGCCCGTGGGGCCAAGCCTTAGACACGGGGGACCCTGGAACCTGAGGCTCGCGCCTGGCAGAGAGTCAGGACAAAGTGAATTGGCCACTGCCTGCTGGGATTCCCAGCCTGTCTTGCTGGTGGGTGGGAGCCCCTCCCAGACGCTGGGAATTGGTGTCACATGTGCCCCCGCTCCGTGGTCACCACCACTGGCTCCTTTGTCTGCTCGTCTCATTCTCACCCTGGTGTGGTGAGTTCAAATCCTGACATCGCAGTCAGATCTGTTTTCCACCCTTTTCTGTCCGTGAGCCCTGGACAGATGCTCAGCGTGCTGAAGGCACCTCTGGATGTGGAGCTCACTACCATGGTCTGACCCGCCTGCACGGGACAACCTCTCGCTGAGGAATTTCCCAAGGCGCCTTCCTCCCCGCCAGCGTCATCTCACCAGCGTTCATCAGACGTGAGGCACGTGAAAACAGACCGAGGAAGGTACCGGTCGGCATTTTAGGCCCGAGGCTCGACACCTCCCTTCCCCCCAACCAACACCTCCGTTTTGAAAGTGAAGTCACAGATGCTGAGTATTTTCCACACTGGAGTCCTGGGAGTTTCTGCTTTGTGCCTTCGAGACACTTGAAAGGTTGTATACCGCCACCGAGAGAGTCCTTGCTGAGTGCCATTACGGCTGGCGCCTGTAAAGCGAGGTTGCTTTTCACAGGAGAATATCAGGGTGGGGAAAGAAAAGAAAAGCCCTATTTTTATAGCCCATTGGAGGGTTGACGGCCTTTGAAGGCGCTGATGGTGAGGACCCATTACCGGCCCTCGGGTTCCTAGAATCAGTCTCAAAGGACCTCGCTCTTCCTGCCTCCCTTTGATGCCCTGGATGGCCCTCGCCATTATTGCCTTTGGTTTTTATTCCTGGAATGGAGGTGGCTGTCCATTCTCCTGATCCACGAATTCCTCCTTTTATTTGATGCCAACAATGCTTCCTGCAATGCAGTGTCGTTTTTCTCCACGCTGACGATACCTCCCCCGGATTAGGAGAGATGCTGAGATGTCTCTGCCACGGTTCTGAGAACTTCTCCACAGTGATGAAGGAGACAAGGTGACCCTCTGGTGTCTGTCTCGTGCTAAAGTGACCCCTGCCTCTGCACTGGCGGTTTGGGCCAAGTCTTTCCCCTACCCTCCAGTCCACGCTCCCCTCTGCCTTTGCCTCCAAATCCAACTCCCCAAACTGGGCTTCTAAGGCTAAAATACTACCACCTGGAAGCAAACAGAAGCCTGAAGTCAAGTCTCCAGAACACATACGAAAAATAAAACAAACCATTCGAGAGGAAAATGGGCAAACTGATGAGCTAGCAACTCGAGAATAAAAGCAGACTGTCCAGTGAACACCTGAGAAAATCCTCTGCCATTATTAGAAAGCACAGAAGCACCTTCTCACACTCATGTCATTGCCAGCAAGTTGAAAGTTGGATGACGGCACATAGCGAGACACCGAGCTGGCAAGAGGCACCCTGGCCATGCTCGTGGAGGGCAGGAGCAGCTCAGAAGTACCTGGTGAAAATAAAAACAGGACGGACAGACAGGCAGCTATTCCAGAGAACCACCCGAACTGAGCGCAAGGAGACTCGTGCGAGCACAATTCATGCTCTGATGTCCCTGATCACTTGCAGACAGCAGAAGATGCCCATGAATTCTAAAGGAACGAGATGAACTGAGAACAGCGCAAGGTTATACAGCTGCTAAACGAAATGAAACAGTCTACCTTCTCCACATTCACCACAGTCTCACTTGTGTGTGGAGGAGTTTAAAGTCTGAAAGGATACACTGACAAATACCTGTCATATTGGGGATGCCGGACAGAGAGTGAGGCGTGGAAGCAGGTAGGGAGATGGAGCTTTAGCTAAGAGGGACATCTCCTATCTCAGCTCCCTCTGGCACACTAGAGGGTGGGCGATAGCACGTCTCTTCCCTGTCACCCAGCTTCCTGACCTCTTTGGAATGTCCCAAGAGACATATAACCTAACAGTGATGACTGTTGTCCCCACAGGTAAAGTCTCCTTTACGCATCCCTGCATCTTCCCTGCTGCATGCCATGTACACTTTGCTCCTTCCTCATGACATCATTGTAACATTTCTTTGCCAGGATATATAAGGGGCTCCACAACTTCATTAAAGTGGGACCTGGACAAGCTTCCCAGAATCCCTGTTCTGTGGGCTGGCCTTACAGATCATTATCAATCGTTTCCACCTCATTTTCTTCTTCATTCCACATGCAACTCCTAACACAGGGGGGCCAAAACTGGACTATATCACCAAAAAGAAAACTTGCTGATTTTATCTTTTAAAAAAAGGAATAAAACTATTTCTTAGGTAATTGACTTATATTATGGCAAGAAATGTGGATTGAGATATAGACACTCTTTATGGCTAAAGTTTTATAGGAATTCTTTACTTTCCAAGTCAAACACATCGAAGAAATACAATATCCATTCACAGATTATAATTTATAGTCACAGCAATTCATTTTTCCCCAATAAATTTATCTTTTAAATGATGCTGCCCTGAGGCCCATTAACTGGATCTCTTTTCATCAAGTGTGTGCATTTATATGAGGGAACACGCACATGTGAAATACAGGAAAATCCACACGAATAGATAAATAGATTTATGCAGTTCTATTTAGTATGCAAATCAACTCACAACGCACAAAGAAACATTACACAAAGTGAAATAGCTCAAATGATAAAAATATGTGAATGACAGTTTGCAAGTTATTTGATGATGTACAACATACATTTAAAAAATTAGCATACTTGTAAATGCTGACTAAATACTAAATAACTTCTTGGGTATTGGTATAAAATTCCCTACTTTCAAGTATGGTTTTCTAGCACTTCCAAAAGAGGTACAGTGGTTTAAAAAATATTTTCAGCTCATTAATTTAATTTCTTTATAGAAATAGATTATCAAATAATTCAGCTGTTTTATGCCTGATGTGCTTTTTATTTGAAATCTAATACTTCTTGGCAGAAAGCCAGAAATGATAAATTGATATATTTTGTTTCAACCATAATTTCTGTGCTATATGTTTTATATAGGGACCATTTGTTTAAACCATATAAAATTATTGAAAGTAATCTAAGGGTCTTTAAGTATATTTTAAAAGTTAAATCTGCTTTGTGAATACATCTTAAAAATTCTATAAATGTATTCCAACAAAATAACAAACAAGCATGACCATCTTCCTATTTTTCTTTCTTTTTTTTTTTTTGAGCTAGGTCTTGCTATGTTGCCTGGGGTAGTCCAGAACCCACGGATCGAGTGATCCCTAGCCTCAGCCTCCCAGGTGCTAGGATTACAGGCGCACACCACCACATTCAGTTTGCTTGACCATCTTTTAACAAGTTCTTGTAATTCAATAATATTGTGGTTTCATTTTGCAAATTTCTTATCTGATACAAAACAGCTTACTATTATATCAGATGACCAAACATCAGCCAACTGATAATTTGGAGTAGTAAGCAGTACACAGAGAATTACAAATAATAAACTCACCAACTTTCCTAGCAGATGAAAAAGCTTAAATAACTAATAATTGCAGACCTCAGCCATTTGTTTTAACTAAAATATTCATCTCTGCCTTGTTGAGATTTGACAAGCAAATCACAAAGAGAATGGCATCATCTGCTGACATCACTCCCCAATCAGTACTCAACACTCTTCAGAAAGAACACAAAATGACTTCGTGAATTCCAAAGGGCAATATAGTCCCTGTTATTATTGCACTATTTCAAAATTCATTAAGAAGACTGTGTCTTTTTAACACATGAGGATTGATAAGGTTCAATAACTTAAAAATAACACCTAGAGTTATCTAGGCGGTCATCCTTCTGTAATCTAAATATGTATCAAATCTCCATGCTAGATGTCATAAACTTACACCAAGCTGAATGTCTATTTTGTATCAATGAAGGTAGGAGAAATGCCCCCAAAATTAAAATTAGCAGCTAAAAGTATGAATTGAATCGAAATAATCACACATGAAGTCTCCTAGGGAGGTGTTACCCACTCCCTCCCGTTCAGTTCCTGGTTAGAATTCATAACCTATGGAAGCAAAGTGTTGAGTTGGGGAAGGAGAACAGGTCCCAGTTGGCAAGAGGGGCGTGTGACACATACATGCACACAAAGAATCTGTGTCCCCATGTCCTTCTCCAGAGCAGACATGGTGACTGGTCCAGATCCTGTCTGACGACTTCTGTTTGCTAGAACGTGGTATCTTCCCAAATCCTAACTTTCTGTTGAACTATCTGATGTCATGAAGGGACAGCTGAGACAGGCTCCTGTGTGCGATGCATCTGCCCTGGGAAACAGTCTGATGTCATCAAAATGCCCCCCTGCCCAGCAAACTATGGGAACGGGAACATCACCTGCTACAGTCTCACACAGCAACAGCATGAAGGAAAACGTGCACAACCAGCCCACTTCATCTGCTGGAAACTCTACTCTCAGGAGGAAAATGACCTACATCCTCCAGAACCTCTGCTCTCACTCAGATCTGGTAACTTAACATCCCAACCTCTTCCCACAGGTTGTAGAGGGACATGTGACAACTATCAGCTCGCTCCAGGGGGGGAGGGCAGCAGTGTCTCTTCTAAGGCACCTGAACACACGCAGTGTGGGTGAGGAGCTTCTGCCGAGCTGCCCTTTGACGAGAGACCACAGCACCACGAGAACTTAGGGACCCCCGGACTAAAAGCAGTTTGTCAGCTTCGATAGTAAGTATATCTCCATGTTGTTCTTCAGTAGTGTCTTTGTTTCACCATTGTTTTTGGCACAATCGCTGGGCTTTTCCTCATAAGATGAACGTCCCTACGAGGCAATGGGACACAGTCACCCACTATCCCCAGCTTCGTGCAGGTCTGTGGGGACTGGTCCATTCTGGACAGTCACAAGGCAGCAACATCTTCTCCAGGAAACAGAACAGAACACGGAGAAGCGAGGCGCCCGCAGGCTGATCTGGGCTACCCTCCCCTCTCAAAGCAGGTGCGAGCGGAGATGTGCACAGGCATGCACACTGGTGGAGATGCCCCTGCCTGGGCACTGGAGGGGCTGCCTGATGGGGTGGGTGTGGGGCCAGCTGACCAGGGAGCAGAGCCTCCTGCATTACTTGGCACGATGTGGGCACCAACTCAATTTCTCTCCACTTCCCTACATGGTGAGTGATACAGCCAGCGACTCTCAAGTCCTCTGATCTGGTGCTGAAACAAAACAGCCAGCAGCTGCCCGGATGCCAGGCTGTCTGGCACCGAGACTTTGCTTGGGCTCTACTTCCAGGGCCTTTCGCTCCTCTGTACGGGTCTCAGCAAAACAGCTTTCAGCCACCAGCTGCTCCTTCCCTTTGTCCGCCATCCAGGTTGGTGCTAACTGCTCTCTTGGGGTTGAGTTTCCCTTTTCACCTTTGCAGACCAGAGCAGACACCTGCGAGCTAACATGCCTTCTGCATCTCGATGAGGCCATTCAGGCCCCATCGGGACGGAAGAGAGGAAGAAGGTTCCAAGTGTCTTCCATTTGTTGGACATCACCACTGTCCACTCTGACCTCCCTTTACAGAGCCTCACATTCCGTCCAGTCATGAGTGCCTTGGCCAAGATGAAACACAAGGGAAGCTGATGCCAGACGACGGACACAGACGTTGGGTGAGTTCGGCTCCTGTTTCTCCAAGTCCTTACTGCACCACCTTCGCACCCTCTGCTCGATACTCACTCATCCATTTGCTCGACAGCTGCCTCTCCAATAAAAACGGTCCCTATAACCGTAACTGAATTGTGCTGAGTGTCCTTAGACATGAGGATGAGAACCACCTCCTGCCATCTTCCTTTGATCCTTTCTGAACGATGTGACATTTACCCCCATTTTGCAGAAAGAGCTGGTTAAGCAGCTAGTCCTGTGGCTTCCATGAGTGAGATGCAGAAAACAAGGCCTTCTCTCATCTGCACTGCACCTTCATGGAACACGCAGGACTGCAGCTCTGGATGGAGACTCTAAGACCATCCCCACCTCAGAAGTTTCTCTCCCCCACATCTCTGCAGCCTAGGCAGGACATGGACAGAGTGGCGAACTACACCTGGAACTACGGTGCCTGTGAGGGGAACAATCCTTACACGGGAGAACTGCCTCCTCAGTGGCTCTTGCATGTGTGAAGAAACAGGAAACACAACTCCAAAATGGCTTCTTCCCCTGCTGGCCTCTGAGGAAGACAGCTTTATCTGAACTCATCTCTTCTGCTAAAAGCCTTGCCCGTCTCTCAGTCGAACGTTGGCAGATTCGTGATGCTTTGTTTAGTAAAGGCTATTGGAGCTCTAATTTCTGAATCTTGTTTTTTTTAACTCACAAACCCGGTTCTCTTGTTCTTTTTAACCTTTATTTCAATTTCAATTTGCATCAAAGCTTCCAGTCACTCCCATTTCTTAAACAAAATAATGTAAGTCTCTGTTCAAACATAGATTATTTCTTGAGAGAGGAGAGGAAGACCTGCCTAGGAAAACATATTTACTTTCCGGTTAGCTAGTTTCTGATTAGGGTTTATAAAATGCATTGTTTTTTTGCTTATTTGCACTTACATGGAGGGTTGAAAGCACTGGAATATTTGCTGCCATTAATATTAAGAAGATTAAGAAGCCCAAATCTTAATCCATCAAAATTATTCTTGGTGCTCAATAATGTCCATGCTTACTTTCAGTCACTTCTCATTCAATTATGCTTTGTTTTTACACAAACTAACTGCCAAGGCACTATCTTGTCAGACTGCACAGAGGCTGGTACAATAACTTTGCAGCAGCAAAAGGAATAAAAATAACAATACCGAAGAGAAATCTGTGAACATAAAAAGTCCTGTAAATATATCCTTCTCTTAGGAAGGAATGCTGAAAAATGTGTAACGATATTTTTGAATATAAAATTGATGTATGATCACATTACTAGAAAACCACATCATCATATGAAAAGTCTAAAAGTCCCTCAAGAAATAAAACTATCAGTCAATTTGTTAGACTAAGCTTGGGGAGGAATTTCATCCCTTCATCCTCTCCACCCCATGCTCGCCCATCAACGCAAGGGGATGAGAGGGTGAGTTTGTACGTATAAATTCACCACAAACTGAGAGAAATAGCTGTTGCTCGGTGTCAGAGGTGCCTGCGGGCTCTGAAGCCAGGATGAGTCAGTCAGTAGGTGTCCTGAGGTGGGTGGGGGCTTGTGCTGGCCAGGCTGGGGAGGAGCTGAGGTGCTCCCTACCATCTAGCTGGGGTGGGAGCAGGTGTTGAGTTTAGGTGTTGAGTTTGCAGAACTGGGAGGTGCACCAAGGACTGTTCTGTATTTGAAATGGAGATGCAAGAGCTTTGCCCTCCAGCCAGGCAAGACACCTGCCCAGCTTCCACCCAGACCCCTGAGTGATACAAGAATTTTCTAAGGGATTCCAGACTCGGACCAACTGAAGTACACACAGTGCAGATACCCTCTCTTCATAGCATGGATAGTTCAAGGTGCTCTCCTTCCCCAAACCACAGATATAACAAGTGGATGGAGGCAGGGTAACTGAGAGCTCTGGAGTTCCAAGAAACACGAACCCAGGAGACAGAGGACAGAGAAATAATGTGTAATGGGTTTCCTGAAAATAAAGACTGAGAATGGAAAAAAAGATGATTTGAAAAACGATACCTAAAAAAAGCCCCAGAAAAAAATCATCATGCATCTTATATGAAAGAGTCCTGAATAGATAAAAAAATTAAAGACGCATACTTATTTGCATGAGAATAAGACCATAAAATAGCAAAGACAAAGCATAAATCTTAATATCTGTCAGAGGAAAAAGGTATCATAAAAAAGAAACAAATATAAACAACCTTCACTACAAAAAATTACAATTAGAACCACAAGAAAGCCATCATCAGCAGTAACAGATTCCACAGGCTACAATGAAATCATTCAAACTTGGGGGGAATAAATATTAACTAAGAATCCTATACTCAGTTAAATGACCAATCAAACATAAGATAAAGACATTTTCAGAAAAGCACATAAGAAGCAGGGCTATTTGACAAGGAATTAGACAAAAGTTGCACCAATCTATATATACTCACATATAATTTAACACAAGCTGTATCTAACTTAACAAAAGTATAATTCTTAAGCTGACATTTTCCAAGAAGATCAGACCTCACAAAGGCATTTGTCTTAGAAGTCAGGCAGATGACACGGATGTGAGGAATACTATATATAAGACAATCAAGAGAAGTGAGACTTGTAGCAAATGGGACTATTCAGAATTCATTTGAACACTTTCATATTCAAAAAAGCTTTAAAGGGTATTGGCAACACAGAGAGAACAGAAAAACACACTTGGGCACCCACCCTACACCTGGCGCTGAGTTACAAGATTGACCCAAGTTCACGTCTTCCAACTTTATTTTGCTTTCTTTTCTTTATATATATATATAAATATATATATAAATGTATATATACATTATATATATAAATGTATTATATATTTTATATATGCATACATGTAATTAAGATAGATACATATAGATATATCTTATTATATATATATTTTTTTGAGACTAGGTCTCGCTATTTTTGCCCATGGAACCACAGGCTCACGTTGCCCGGGGTACCACAGACTCAAGAAATCCCCAGACTCAGCTTCCCAGGTAGCTGGGATTACAGGCACGCGCCACCATGCCCAGCTATTTTTTTGGAACTAGGTCTTGCTACGGGGCCCAGGTGGAACTTGAACCGCGATCCCTAGCCCCTGCTACTTCATAGAGCAGGGGCTGAAGTTTACAGGCACGAGCCACTGTGCTTGGCTATCTTATTATAATTTAACATGCTTGTTCAAGAAAGGAACTTGGATACATTTACTTCCATCATTACACCTCACTACCTATATATTCAGCATAGAATAAATACATTATAAGGATGAAAGAAGGGAGGGAATTACAAGTGGCAGAATTGATTACGTGTTGTAGTAATCTATCATTTAGAAGTAGCATATATAAAAAATATAACTATAAATATGCTAATGTCTTGGAAACGGTATTTTCCATAACTTGCCTTCTATGTATAATATTAAAAACAAATCTCTCTTTGTCCTCAGACTTCTAAGATTTCATCCTTCACTATTTGATGGAAAGAAGTTCCAACAACTCCTTTTTCTAACCCCCTCAACAGGAACCCCAAACACACAATCCCCAAAGAAGGATCCTCTTTAAAAAATCATGTCTACAATTGCTCTTTTTAAAACTCCTTACTTGCTAATCTCTGAGAGTATTTGCTCACCTGACGGCTGTTTTAAGAAGGCTGTGCTCTCTGTGAGAATCTAGTTAAGTCAAAGACTTAGCTCCTAGGATTCTCGCGTTCATATTTTGGCCAACGTTTTCACAATTCTTCCTTTTGGGGAAGTTTCATGCCCTCATCCTCTGTTCAACAGTAACACCAACAACAATAACAGCAACAACAACAAAATCATATTTTCCTGCTCCTAAGGTAGTCAAAGGGGTGAGACCGGACATAGCAGGGCTTGGGTAATTTTATTACTTCAGTACTTACACATGTAGGAAAAAACAGCTCCCACTTTCTAAAACCTGCTCTGACACAGTAATGACAGGCTATGAATTTATAAAGAAATCCTTCAGAGAGTAAACATAGAACTGTCATAGATTAAAGTAAGTTCTCCTGGATGCATTCCCCTTTCTACACATACTTCCATAAAAATCAATAAGTAATTCCAGTGGTGATGCTAGACATAAAGATTAATGGAAGAAAATAGGCCTTTGGTGCTTTTCCACCAAGTATTATAAATCTCAATTACAGATTTTACAAATTAGTCTTCGTTGTGGCTTTTCTGCAGCTGCAATAAAAATGTACATTCTGCAATCAATCATAGTTATGGATACGCAGTAATTTCCTATTCACTTGTGCAGTTTTCATTTGACATCACATACAGCAGCATGAAATATGGTTTAACAGGATTTAAATCTGGTGAATCAATATTTAGTACCACCATGAACCCAGTTTAATTTACATTCCACTAAGATTTGAAAAAGTAATTTTCTTTCTTGCATTGTATGTTCATATTCAATACTACACATAATAAGAAACTTAAAAAAGTAATAGAATGCCAACAGAAAAAAAAAGACAAGTTTTAAAGCAAAGCAAATAATCCTGTATAGGTGGATTCACTGTCAATTGTTTTTCAGGAAATACAGGACTCATTCTAAGCACAGAACATTACAGCGATGAAAATGATCACGGATGCTATTTTTCATCTATAGGTAATGAAACTGCTTATGAGTCACACAGAGCTGAGTCTGTATCTTGTAACCATTACTACCTAAAATCAGCAGATGAAAATACCACAAAAGTAACAGCTAGAATATATTTTCCCTTGGGGGGAAAATGCCAGTTTCAAATGTCAGTACCTATAATAACCTTCAAAAGCGATCTGGGAGCAACAGTACCTATAATAACCTTTAAAAGCGATCTGGGAGCAACATATGAGAAGCAGGCAGACTGAAGTTTGTCCTACTTTAAATTGCTCATTTTCTCGAAAGGCCTAATTAATTCAAAATTGCCAGACAAAAATTTACAAAGATTATAAGTTGTGACTTCAAATTTGTATTCAAGAGCATCTGTGACAATAATAATTCATGGTTTGTCTATGTAATATTCTAAGGAAGGCACATAGGGACGCTTTAATTTTTATTGATGGGCTAATATTCCTTATGTCACACTGGTAAAACAATTAACTAAGACGCATTTTTAAAGTCACTTGAATAAAGCTGTTGTCTTATTTGTAGTTTTTAGAAAGCAAACATACACTCATATACGCAGGGTTAGATGATGTAAATTAAAATATAGAGGGGAAACTAATTCCTGTAGTTATAAGTCACACAAGAGCAGACACATTTATCATAATGGAACTTTGAATTTAGTTCAAGTAAGTGTGAATCTGACTAGACTATACCAAGTACCTTACTTTTTCCCTTGTCTCCAAGGTTCACTCCCACATCACTAAGCCTATATATCTACCATCTGATTTGTACCAAAATGATAATTACATATATTTACTGCCACTGCCTCTAGTCCTTGCCCAAATGTCTACAGCACAATACATTATTTGTAAAACTCTATTGCCTCCTAGACATATTCTTTCTACCTTTAGATTCTGACATACAGGTGATATATATCATGATGCACCAGCTCTCACATAGTCTTTAAGGCACTTGATTTGAAACCTGAGACCAACTTAAGCCGTCCTCAATTTGCAGCAAACACCACTCTTCCTTTTGCTTTTGGCTCTAACCTACTGAACTCAGGACATGAGAAGGTGAGACAGAGGGTGAATGTTCTATCAGAGGACATGGCTCCGTTAGGAAGAGGGAAACAGCTGCCTCACAGATAATATAGAGTCTGTAGCCAGAGAACATGGTATTGACCTCAATACAACAGACAGCAAGACTTGTCCCAACTGTGGTCCACATGTGACCTTAGAGAATCGGTCCTCTCACAGTCCTCACTTATCACTTTGGGATAAAGCCACCTGGTGAGTTTATTTTGAGGATTATAAACAAAATGAATGGAAAAACCTTTTGCCTGGTGCCAGATACACAATAAGCAATTGAGAAATGATAGCAGTGGTGGTCACAAGTAATGACAGTAATTATGATAATAAAGACCGCCTTTTGGACAATGAGTCACTCTAAGAAGATAGTGTTTGTTATTTCCTGACTTTATCTTTGATTATTGTAACAAAAGACTTGGGAAAACAGTCTACCGAAGACAATCCATCTAATATTAAGCGTGTGTACAATTTAAGAGCGTGAGTTTGCTATTTTCAGAATGTCCTCATTATAGTTGAATCTTCCTTTTGGACTTCATCTTTCTGGTAATTTGTTCCAATCAGTTTGGGGTTAATCACTTTTTTTGGGGGGGGAGTGATAAAGGCAAATTTATTTAAGAAGAGGGAACTGAAAGATCAGAAATAAAAGGAGTTAGAACAGGGGGACAACTTGAATTAGTCAGGTTTGGGAGGAGGTAGAGATAGGCTGCCAGGTTATTCTGATTTTTTTAAAAAAAATTATACTTTTGTCTATTATTCTGATGATTCTAATGGCTAATAGCAAAACTTGGTATTTAGTTTCCAAGTAACTTCTCATATGCATTCAGTCTCTGAAAGTCACACATTGGGTTGTGATATCAAAACAGCATGTTTTGTTTTTTCACCTGACTACACAGTGAGTGGAGATTTCAAATGCCCACCTGAATATATTTTAACTCAATATATTTTAACTCAATCACCAACACCCAACAGCTTGTAGTCATCTGAAAGATCCTGATAAGTTGTCATTTCAATGACAATGTTTTTTTTTTTTTTCAGTTTTCAATGCACTAAGTGTGTAATTTTAGAAATTTGCTGCCTTATATGTTCTGACTATTACTCACTCTTGCCAATATTCAGAGAATCTACATGTCCCTCTCTCCTGGGGTAGGGAGGGAGGTGAGATGATGCTGAGGGTAGAGATGAAGCCTTTTGTCAGTGTGTGTGTGTGTGTATGTATGTATGTATGTGTGTGTGTAGCAATGTGGCTTCTGCCCAAGGATACATAGCTGCCAGCACCTGGAGTCTCCTGGAGACGTGGGTCACTCTCAGGCATTACCTGAATTGGTCACTGAGCAGTGCTTAGAAATGAGGTGTTTGAAAGGCTTCCTAGGTCACCCTAATATACAGCTTGATGTGAAAACCTAAATAACAGTCTTTCCCTCACCCTGTGCAATATGGATCTGCAGCACCAGCACCTCCTCTCTTTAGTATGTATTATCTTCTCTCTCCCCACTGCCTGCAGGATGAGAGGCGCCATTTGTCTTTGTGTTAGTTTGTTTTTCTGTAGTATCCGTTTTAGTGGGTTTTTTAATTTTTTAAATTGAAGTGACATTGCATTATACCATACGTTTCAGGTGTTCATTGTTGAGGTGCAGCGAGTGTCTCTACCACATAAGTTCACTGTAGAAGTTGACTCTGATGTCCCTTGGGGTCCCAGGGACTTAAGTGGGTCACTGCTCTACTCCTTTAGGAATACTTGGTGTGGTATCTGGTTACACAGACATTCTGCTGGCTCTGCCTGAGCTCCTCAGTAGGCAGAATTCTTTCAGGAATTTTCTGTCAGACACTGTGTGCTAAAGTATGGTTTATAGTTACGGATTTTTCAGAACTCTTCAGTATGGACATTGCACTTCTGTTTTTCAGTTTCCTTGATGTCTGGATGACTTCTGAGAGGCAAGGATGTCCTTCCTCTGCAATCTGATAGCAGAGAGTTCTAAATTTTTCTACGTAATGACTCTGACTTTTAATATATTTTCAAAATCAAGTCTTTCAATATCAATATTCAGTTTTAATGAGACATGTAGCTACTTATAAATTAAATTTGATAAATGAGCTGAAACTTAATATATTGTACGATAATTTAATTAGTAAGAAAAGGAAGTGTGCTTTGTTATAATTAATCATGATTACTTACATATATGTATATAAATAGTACAATACCCAAATTTATATGCACAGTTAAACATCCAATTATGTTTTATATTCTACTGCATGAAGAGATGATCACATGAGTCTAATAAGATCATTTTCCACCCATCATCTGGGAAATCTTTTATGAAAAATCTATAAACAATCTTGTAAAGTACTATAGAATGTATCTACATAGATATAAGTAGTTATCCATTTCAAACTAAAATATAGTGACCACTTTTTAAAATGCTGATTATAAAAGAAAGTCAACTTTTCATGATCTAAGCATTAGTCACATCATAATGATGAATTAAATTACCACTTGAGAGAAGAAGCAAATAGACCAAATTAAGCTCATTCAGAAAAGGAAGTTATGAGAAATATTGAACACTGCCAACAAAAACAAACAAAGTAGGAGGAAAAAACAATGACAAAACAACTTAATTCTCTATTATGGCTCTATCTGCTAACATAAACATGGCCATCACCAATGAATTCAAAAGGATGTATACTTTGCTCAGCCCATTAGTAAATATTTATAGAAGATACCCTACAAATTAGGCATTTTTGGAGGCCCTGGAGACCTAAAGATGAAAAGACAGTTTTCTATTTTCAAGGAGCTTAAGTCTTTGGGAGATAAAAGTGAAAATAAACTGTCAGTGAGAGTCACATTCTTTTCTTAGTTAGCCTGGTGCTAGGAGGACAATTTCTTCCTGGAATGGGGTCATTCCAGACCATACAGTTTAAAGGAAAACTTTGTCCCTCAAAAACAGTATTTAGCCTATCCTAGAGAATGCCACTAAATGTCACAGTGGGAAAAGATGAATCAACTAGAATATAAGATCACATTTTGAATATAGGTACAAACGCTGCTTTTAAAACATCAGGATATGATATGCTTTAGCAATATGATTTTCAAAACTTGCAGTTTCTTCTGCAAATGAGCCTAATTTCTGAAAGTCAGCCTCTCTCCCTCTGTGACAGACACAGTTCCAGGAAAAGGAAGCACCATTTTCCTTGGCCCCTCTTATAAGCAGCCACCTTGGATTACAAGTCCCAACATGCCATGAACTGTTCATGATCTGGGGAAAGGAGCGGGTGGGTGGATTAGGGGTGGACTTGAGCAATCAGACCAGGTAAACCTACATAACATGGGAGGCAGGCGGGCTTTTCCAGCTTTGACTTGCACCCTGGTGCTGCTGGAGAGCAACATAGAAGGAGACAAATGGAGAGGAAACATGGAGGAGGTCATTGAAGGAGCGACCTGGGGAAGAGATGTGGGTGAGAAAACATGGGGAGGCTGTTCTGGCCCCAGGCAGAGAGAGTAGAAGGCTTGATCTTGACCTTGCTGCAGATTTTGTAGTATATTTTGCATTTTCTTTCTCTTCTCCAATCACAGATCTCTGATACAGCCTACCCCTGTCAGATGGCTCCCCACCAGAAGGGTCCTTAGATTTGTAGCATGTCTTTGATTCTCTGCACGAGCACTTCAGACCAGTTTTCTTTGACTGGGCACAAGGAGATGGGTAATTTTGGAGTTTTATTTGGGTATCTTTTCTTCTCTGCACAGTGCACACCAATTCTATTAAAAATCTAGCACACTAAGCATCTTCTTCCTTTACCTTTGTGCACATGGATGATACCCTGGTAGAGTGTGAACCCCCTAACAGTCAGGAGTACCTTTCAGTCATGTGTGCTAACTTAGAAGGCATATAAGACATAGATGTGCCAGTGGGCCCTGAAAGATTATGCTTCTGACAAGTCATGCATGCTAGCCTTGTCTCAGTTGTGAGGACTGCTGGAGCTTGTTTTGCTCAGTCTTCCCACTACCTATATCTCAGCACTGACAACGCACTTGTGATTTCCCACTTGGCTGAAAGTCATTGAGATAATTAATCCCAAGAGACCGCAGAACCTTTGAAACTGCAAAAAATGTAAGTTATAATCCCAAAGCCAGAGTCACTTAGGAGAGTAAATTTTTCCTCATGCACTGACCTCTAAATTTTTATTAAATAGTAGACAATATCACTGATCAAAAGAGAGGCAAGTCCCACCTAAGGAGAACAAGGGACATTCATGGTGAAGGAGTATGATAAAGTAAGAATTAAGACTCTGGGTGCTATTTGCAAAAAATTCTCTTTTTAAAATATCAAACTATTTGAGTCTATTGGCTCAAATGAAGTGTTATATTCTGATTAATAGCTTCAGTTTTGTGGTTTAATTCATGTATCAGGAAAGATTCCTCAATCAGTGCAAGACCTTTGGATGTTTTCTTGCTCTTCCAATATGCAGCTCTGACTGCATTGTATCATTCAAGAGCTACCATGACTAAAGGCCAGGGTGAGGCTGGGCCTTATCTGCCATTTTTTCCTGCTCTGGCAAGGGCTCTGGCTGGGCTCACAGCAACTATCCTCCAGGGACTGGTATTCTCATTCCTGCCTGTTAAGTTTCCCCACTGACAGGTGAAGTCACATCAGATGTCAGGAAGTAGAACTGATACTAAAGTCACCTGTCAGAACCTAAAACCCTTTTCCTTACAGCACCCAGAACTTTGTTAAAAGTTCTCGAACTTTGGGAAGTTAAGTGAATATTAACCTTTAAAGAATGGCTTTAATAACAATTCTGTGATGGACTGAATGTGTGCATCCCCTCCCCAATTTCTACGCTGAAGTTCTATCCACAACCTATGCCAGCACCCTTATCTCGGACATCCAACCTCCAAAATGGTGAGGTAGAAAGCGATGCTATTCATGCCACCCAGTCTATGATAGTTTTTTATGGCACCCGGAACAGAACAAGACAAATTTCAAGTCCTAAACAAATTGCTTAGACGTCCACAGTTTTTGCTTCAATAATGAGATATGTGCAACTGTGTGAAATGGTAACAAATGCAATGATACCAACTAAACGCTAGAGGCTTAATTCTTTCAATACTGTGTATAGAGACAAGGACTTCATAGGACAAACCATGAATAGATACGTACATATGAACACATTATACTCTTGTATCACATTTTCCGCATATCTATTATAAAGTTGATGCATATTCATTAGGTCTTTCATTAACTGTCTTCTGTTCCAGGATTACTTTTCAGCTCTCATGTGCTCAGCAGTGCCTAGCATTTGAGTTATTTAAGACTTACTTCAACTACCACGACACTCTGAGTGGTGAAAGGAAACCTTATCTTGTTTATCTCTGAATTAACATCCGCTCAACCTTACTCAACACGTTCAAGTACTGTAATTAGAAATCAGAAGAGTTGAAAAGGAGCAATGTTTAATTCTGTAGAGATGTTGTGAATACATGCAGGCATTCCCTGCATGTGACCCACTGTAAGGTGGAATAAAACAGTCGAGGCATACCATTAGACTTTGCATCTGAATTTCTTAAATATGACAGCCAGCCTTAACCAGAAATAGCAGTTACACAACTATGCTCTCAAAATCATAAACATCGTAAAATAGAAACAGAAAACATGCTTTACCAGTCAGACAGACCTATCTCGTTAAAGCCACTGTAGCCCAGCTCTTGCCTGCTAAGTCCCAGATCTTCAAGGTCCATGCATTTAAATCCTGGGGGGCACTGGTAGCCTTCTTCTAGCTCTGGTGAGCAATGGGTATCTGGGATAGCTAGGCTATTCCAGGTTACATTTCTGTGAACAACACAAGAAAGGGTTAGACAATTTCAGGAACTGCAGAACTGATTAAGATGAATAATGTTATCATTCTTCATTAATAACACTATGAAGGACCTAGACTGAAGACTTGTGTTTTGTAAATGGCATTCACATTGTTCATGACAGATCAAAATGTTCTCAAATGATACCTGACTTTCTCCACAATACAAATTCTCTTTATACAAACAGAATTATCTTGATAATTTTCTGTTTGCTTTTTGTCATTGAAGACCCAAGTGATGCAAAGGAAGGAGAGGGCCTCTTCATTGGCAAAGACTGTTAAGTTGCTTAGAGATTCCTTTTTACTCACAAAATCCTTTATATCCCAGCGGGGACAGATTTTAGTTCTCCGCTGCTAAGCAACACGAAATGTTGAGAGTCACTTTCCACCTGACAGAGTGAATTTCATAAATGATAAAGTACAATCTCTTCTTCTGAATTGATAGGTGTGCGGTTTAGAAAGAAAACCAGAAAAATAGGTGAAAGATAGAGAACAAAGGATAGCATACTGGAGAGAGAAGGTTTATCAGATCTACTCATGGAGTGGAAGCAACAGGAAAACTAAGGTCAGGTGGATGATGAAAGAACTTCCCCGTCTCTCTGGAGGGCAGACTGAAGATTCCGCTGATGTGGGAGGATCTGGATTTATAGCAATTTTCTTGGTAGCCAGCACAGGGGACCAATGGCTGATGAGTATGACTCTCCTTCTGACCTGAATAATGGATCCCTGGTAGCTGGTCTCTGGCAATTCATGTGGACTGTACGGAGGTCAAAGTTCAGACTAGATGAGCTGGTAAGTCTTCCCAAGTTATGACATTATTAGAGTTTTTCCCACTACATTGATTTCCTAAATAGGGACCAACCTCAGCAGTGTCTCAGTTCCCTCAGATGATGGCCAAATTGAGACAGACTACTGGGTCACATCCTTTGGTATGACCTTCTAATGTGACTGGGGGTGACCTTCCCTTATGTAACACCATTCTTCTAGAGTCAGACTTTCTGTGGTCCCTACACAGCTCAAGACCACACACACACACACACACACACACACACACACACACACACACACACACACTTTCACACCACCATTCCTGCTGATACCTTGCCCACATTCATCTCAGTCATAAAGCAAGCTCCTAATACCAGCACTTCAGACACCTCAGTTTATTCCTCCAGGATTCTGTTAGTTGCAGGTGAGCTCATGGGAGAGAGGTTCTGAATTCCAGCAACGGTTCCCTCCAGTCTCACTGTAACTGCCCCTTTGGCTCCCCTTCCCCCCTACAAACCCAAGGGAAATGTTCTCATTGTGGAAATGATCAGCTGCTGGGGAGGAAAGGTATGTCAGGGGACACATGTCACTTACTTTTCCTCATCTCACAATCTCTTACGTAGACCAAAGACTCCATATCCCCTGACATCAGCCAAAGGCTCCAGCTTCCCTTACAGCTAAGCAGACTAGGTTTCCAGCTGAACATGTGAGCAAAGTGAAGGGCTGGTCTTCCTCTGAAGGCCTCTTCCTTCCTAGGAAGCGTTTCTGGGTCTGATCCCAAGCTCTGCCATGCACTGGCTGTGGACGTGAATAACATTCTCATGTGTCTAAGCTCAGTTTCTTCATCTGTAAGGTTGGCGAGTCATCTCACTTAGCAGGGGGGCTCTTGGAAGGATCAAGTGACGTAAGCCAGGTGATGGCTTTCGCACAGCACCTGTGTGTTGCCAGTGCTCAATGCCAGCTCATCCCAGTCACTCTGCCGCAGAGCTCAGCAGCGTGCATCCATGCGTGTGACACATGGCCATGAGGAAGTGTGCAGAGAATGGAGGCATCGAGGCCCTGGAACCCGAAATTGTGCCACTGTCGGAACTGTGCAGCTGCCAGAAACTTTATAGAGGATGGCGGTTTCCACTCCTTTTAGGGAGAGAAATGTTGACCAGCTCATGAAACCAAGAATTATGTCCTCGTTTCCAGTAATTTCTTAGTTTTTCTTTCTTCCAGAAAACTTTATTGCCATTTTCCGAGTCAACACACAGGTCACTTTTTACATGATTCTTTTTGTACCTAAAGTCTAAATTGCCATGTAGTTGTGATTCTTTTCTAAAGTTATTCCAGAGACTGTCCGGCTTAAAATCTGGAGGCAAATTTTTCTTTTTTTTCAATTTGATTGCACATGTATTTTCCAGAGACAAGAGCACCCATGTCAGGGAAAAGACTCCAACTACCTGAAAACATCACCTTTCTGCTTTGGGTTAGGAAATTGGACTATCGTTTCCTGACCAGTTTGGTCACTCGGTGTACATGTAACTCCCCTAGTCTGTGTCTCCCTTCCTCCTTGTAAGATGGAGGGAAGATGCTCTCGAAGGAAATGTGGTGATGTCTGTTTGCAAAGCACCTAAAACTGGGAGCTGGGTGACCATACACACTGGGAGTTTCCTCTTGCTACTAGTTTGCTTTGAATTAAACTTAGCTGTGGTGGGGGTGTGTACTGCCTCCATCTGCATATTTCCAAGATGGCGAGAGCATCTACTCTGTAGGGGTTTTGAATAATTATATGAGCTGAAATACAAGTCTGAATTTTGTTGGGAAGATGTTAATCAATAATTGTTAATTTACTTAACAATTAATTTTCATTTATTGTTAATTATTAATTTATAAATATTAGACTCTTCCTTCATTTTTGATTGCAGTCTTTTCTTTTATATTAGCACCGATTCTCATTTGAAGCACCACCTTCACCAGCACAGATATATACTTTTAAATCTTTTGGATTTAGAGGCAACAACTTTGAAAACTACTCTTTGTCAGCATCAAGCTATTAGCAAATTCCTGTGAGAGACATGCTGATTAAATTAATTGCCCTGGAACATATGTATCTAAAACTACACTGGAAATTGTCATTCTTAAAAATTGAAATAAATGTTGAATTTCAGAAAATATATTTATTTACTTAACTTCATTTTGTCAGTTAAGAATCTACTAGACTTTATTGTTATGAATGTTAATTTTTCTTTGTTAATTTCCCCTCAAATATTCAGGATAGAATGAGCCTTCTGGAATCAAGGGAGAACTCTTGCTCCCACCAGGAAAATCCCAAATATAGAAACACAGACATGACTCTCAGTCATAATAGCTACTCATGCTCAAGGGGGTATCAAGAACTGCATTTCTTATTCACAGTCAGATTTCTTGGAAAAAGTGTTTTTGTAATTCTCCTAGTTTAACTGTTCAGTCCATTTTCATGCTCTCCAATCAACTGTAGTTGTCCCTGTTTGTTTCCATGGCTACATCCAATAGGAAATTCATTTAGTTTTTGTCTTTTGTCACATCTCAGTGGGCTATTCTACACTGTTGGGTGGAAGCAGGCGGGGACCCTGTAAAGAAGACCACTTCCTAATTCCCAGAACCTGTGACTATATTATTATTTGGCAGAACAGAAACTAAGGTCCAGTTATGAGTAAGGTCAAAAACTCCAGATGCATGTTTCTCTCTCTCTGCTCTCATCATTAGCCTGTATGTTCCCCTAAACATCTTCCATAGTATCAGGGAGCTTCTTCAAGTCTCCCCAGCTCTTCCTCTAGGTAGATCATTCTCTAGTCTCCCAATGAGTCATCCCACATCCACAAGTCCCGTCGGTTCATTTGCCACAGAGGATAATTGAGTGACTTTTCATAATCCTCATCCTAATTCAAATCCATCAAGGGCAATTCTCAAATATGATGGTCAATGCCATGGGAGTCCTAGCTCCCGACCTTTCCCCCATTGTCCTCATGTCTAGTCATACTGGCTTCCTTCCTGGTCTTGCCAAGCTCCTTCCACTTCAGGGTCTTTGTCTCTGCTTGGAAGCATCTCTCCCCATCTTTGTTTGGAGAACCCCATTTCTCAGCCTTCAGGCTTCAACTTGTCACTTTCCCAGAGAAATTACCCTAAGTTTTGTGCTAGATTAGGATTCCTTATAAATTCGCTAAATACCCTCCCTTTTTATTCCTGGAACTTGGGACACAAGTAATTCATGTTTGTGTGGTCACTGTGCATGAACGTCTTCCAAACTTGGCTGCTCCCCAGAATAATTTCAATTTCCATATGGTCCCCAACAATCTGTGATAGTTAAATTTAGGGCTAAATTTGGCTAGACCATGATGCCAAGTTATTTGTTCAAAGCCCAGACCAGCTGCTGCTGTGAAATATTTTTAAAGATGTGATTAGCTTTTAAACCAGCAGACTTTGAGTAAAGCAGATTATTCTTCATGACATGGGTGGGTCTCATCCTATTAGCTAGCAGTCCAAGAGAAATGGCTAAGATGTCTATAAAAATAAAATGGAGTGGCCAGGGAGGGGAGGTGGTGGGTGACCCCCAGGGATCACCATGATGTGAAATATATATATATTATTTAAAATAAAAAAATAGATTTACCTCTCTATTGACTCGGGACCTGAGTGTTCACTATAAACTCAATGTGAACATCAATTTCCAGTCCTGAAGATTTTGGTTTTACTATTCCGCCCCCTTAATTACATGATCCCTCAAAAATAATTCTTTCTATATGTTCATTTCCACTGGTTCTGTTTCTTTGAAGGATGCTAACTAGCACCAACCAGATTTATATTATTTTATGAATGAATGAATTTGTCTTTCCACCATGATTGAAATTTTTGACTTATTTATTTCCTTATTTCGTCAAAGAATTATAGAAGAAATTCTTAAAAAACTGGATGCTCCTGTTTATATGTAACTCTTTAGTGTGAAACTCCAAAACAAGTATATGGTTTTCAATTTTTTAAATTTCTTGCTTAAGCAGTTTCCATGGTACAAAACCCATCCTAGAATCCCTGGGAACAGTTCATTGTTTTTCAACAGGCTTTAATTATCTGCCTGGCATATTTTTTGAATTCTTAAGAAAATATCTTATTAATAAAAGAAATTATGTAGGAGTTTGGAATCTAAGAAAGTGTACCATGAGCTTGTTGCCAAAATTTTTATAACAGCCCCCCCCCCCCAGCAATACCTCAGAATTGGGGGAGTTACAATTTTATGAATGGCTCATCCACCAACTTAATTACCTTGGGCCATTCACTTTAGCCATGAGAATCTCAGTTTCCCCATCTGCAAATCAGATATCTGAAAAACTATCTGAAGAATAACTCCCAATTCTCATCACACTTTAACAAAAATGGAAACAGAGCAAAGTCATATGTCCCAACGCTCTTTTCTCCCCAATGCAAGTGCAACAGCCCAAGGCTTTATGATCAAATTCGTCTCTTCATCCATCACGAGGTCGCCTTTCTCTGCTGGTTCCAACACTGTCACTGCTTGTCACGACACATCCAGGTTGACCTTCGGTAATTACTGTCACTTATGAACATAGCGATGCTTCTTATTACTTAGCCTCTTTGCAGAAATTGTTTTTCCCATTCTTGGTGGGGCCCCTTGATTTCACTCGCCTGCTTATTCATTCCAAATAATTGCTTCTGACAGGTCTATTTTACGGCCACAGCATGTGAGGAATGGAAATGACCGAGATGGCATTTCTAACCCGTGAACTTGACTGCCTCGCGTGACAGAGAGCAGGAGAGCAATAACGTGCAAAGCTGAGCATGAGGAGAGTTTTGCATGAGCTGTACATTTGTGGCCCACAGGGGCCATCACACATGACTCCAGTGGTAGATGATGGGCATTGGGGCCAATTTCCCATATGGCAATGCTTCAAGGGACTCTGAACACATCAACAAACACTGGCTGTGAGTTGCAGGGCATGGCATTCTGGGAAAAGGGGGCACAAAGCTGAGGAGAGCACAGAGGAGCGGGCAGAGAAAGTATTTAGCCCTGAAAGGGGCAGGTGTAAATGCCACACCTTCTTCTCAGGGGTCATAAACAATGGAATCGTTAGAGCAGCAAACAACTTAATCTACAGCCTGAAGGGACTTCCAGATTGGGTAAAAAAGACAAGGAACTGTGCTTTCCCCCAGCTGACCAAAGGCAGACAGGAACTTGCACTTGAGAAAGGCTGCGCAGATCCAAACAGCAGCTTGCTACGGTGGTGTTCATTCACACAGGCAGCTTCTGTGTGAATGATTCCGTGAACACTGTTTTCACCTGTCTCCCTAGAAGAACTGAAGATAAGCAAGATTCTCCAGAGCTGGGTTTGATCCGTGTTGTGAAAGACATTTAGGAAGCCAAGGTATACTCCCCCCCCCCCCCACCAGGTTTGCATTCAGTGAGGAAATGATCAGGAGGCAAAGCGGGAATCACATCACACAGCACATGTGCAACATGACACACTCAGTTCTTTAGTGTCACTATAAAATGTTAGTTTCACAATAGAAAAAAGCACAACAAATCCCACAGGCAACTGAGAAGCTGAATGCCCTGACATCAGTTTTCTATGGCTATGATTTAGGGCATCAGTATGTTTTCTTTTTTATTGATAGTGTGACTCTGGAAGATATCATAAATACAATAGCACATGTCTAGCTAAACCCATGGAGTAAGTGGCACACAGATTAACACACACACCTTTACATGTGAATATGTTCTTGGACACTTATGTTGCTTGGAGTGTGGAGCTGAAAACAAGTTCCTTTTTTGCTGAAAGCTGAGCCTACATTCTGCTGTCTTTTCTCTCCTGGTAGGTGCTGACAGCAAACTCCTGCTGACTATCTCTGCTGCTCACAGGAGGGGATCTCTCAGCTTTGTTTTCACTCCTACTTAGCCTCCTCTCTCAGGGTTGATGGGGCTCCCCACCTGACTGGCTAATTCCAATGCTGGATGCCTTGGAAAACTAATCCCACCCTGGACTTTGCAGAGATGAAACTATGCATTGATTAAAAAAAAAAAACAACACTTTTAATTGCTTTGCCTGCAGTTTTAGAGAAACTGCCAGACAATATAGATAAGCTGAGCTAGGGAATTATATTGACATTGCACCCTTTGATAAACAAGAAAATCCTGCACTTTTCTAGGAAATCATGAAATGAATCTCCCTTATGGAGAAACTAAAGAAAATTTGAATCTGCTGCTGTCATTTCCGCATCTTTTCCCAAACATCTCAGCAGACAAAGTCATAAAGATCTGAATGCTTTATGTAGCAGAATGCAGCACTAAGTACTTTTCCTTTCCTGGGGCTTCTTGCTTGGAATGAGAAAGAGAATTTCAGGGTGGAGCTGTGAAGAACCAAAGAAAAGCTTATCCTTTCTTTGAAGAGTCAAGATGCATCTTCTTTTTTAATATATATTAAATAATTTATTTATATATAAATTTCACATCTTTTTAATCCCCGAGGTTCACCTACCACCTTCCCTCCCTGACTGTTCCCACCCTCTCCCGCACCCCCCAGTCCCCCTAGATGTGTACTTCAGTTTGGTTGTTAGCTTGTTTTGACTTTTCCTCATGGCTTTTTGTTTATTTTTCCTATGTCCCATATATTAGGAAACCATGCATGTACAAAGGGACACCTGTACCCGGATGTTTACTGCAGCACTATTTATAATTGCAAGGACATGGAAACAACCCAAATATCCCAAAACAGATGACTGGATGAAAAAGATGTGGTCTATGCACATAATGGAATATTACTCATCAATTAAAAATAACAAATTTGATGACTTTATGATAACATGGATATACTTAGAAGAAATCATATCAGCAGAAACAAGTCAGAAAGAAAAAGACAGAAACCAAATGGTTTCACTAACATATGGGATACAAGATGCATCTTCTAAGAAACCATGCCACTCAGATGTGCTAGAACTTATTTCAGAGGGTTTCTGCAAAATGAAGATTTCTTCTGATTTCTCACCTGGCCAATGTGAGAGTCTCAGCTTTGCCTACAAATGCAAACTCACAGACTTGGCTTGAAGTCTGGGTTGTCACAAAGCTCCCAGGAGATTTTCTCTAGCAGTCGGACCCCCTCCTAGGAATGAGTTCTCCAAATGCACCACAGGTGTCTTTGTCACAGCTTCTAGTGCTGGGAAAGCAAGTGGTGTGTGCAATTTCCCGGCAGCAGTGAAAACAAACACTATTCTTCAGGAGTCGAGTTGGTGGGCTCCCTTATTTCACACAGAAATTCCCAGTACATCCTTTTAGACCCAACCCTGGCCATCTTAACCACACACTCACTGACCCCATTGACAACCTGTCTCCTTAACCTGCGCTCCTTGTCGCTGAAGGGAAACCAAATGTCTCATTCACGTATTTTGGACACAAACAGGTTGAAGATTGTTTCATACATGGTCCAGGTCACAAGTGAGAGTTTAAAAGCAGACGAGTCTAGGGCCGGAGTCCTATCTCTCTTGTGTCTAAGTGCTTTCATCTGGGTCTATTTCACCTTACTGAACCTTAATTTCTTAAACTGTTTCATGGGGTGTACGAAGCGAACATAACATCTCAATGATTGCTATGAGGATTAAATCAGAAAAATAACTGACACCAATGGTTCACTAAAACCTGTTCACCACTAAGTGTAAACAGTAGCCTTCTGACCTATATTCAACTCTATACTCTTTTTGAGAAGCAAATCTAATCTTGAAAGAAGTAGTACATTGTCACTGACCAAGGGAAATCACTTGATTTCCCTCAAACCTTTATTTCCACACTCAGAGTTTCTTCTTTTATACTGAAGAATTTTTGCTATCCCTGTGAAAATCAACCTGGTATAACTTACTTCATGGGTGTTTGGTTTATCCTAAATATTTTCTTATATGTCATTTGTAAAATTTATTATCGAACGAAAGTTTGTTTAACTGGTGGTACAGATGGTCCACATCTTTGAGATGGGTAGACACAATAATTTTTTAGAAAGATGTATGGGGTAATTAAATGCATTCCATTCCATTTCACTGTATTATATTTATGGATTCAAATGAGTTATTATAAATGCATTCTATTTCATTGATTTATAGATCCATAAGAGGTTAGACTGCACAAAATGTAACATCTATGTGGTAAGAGAAGCCAGATGTAATATGGACTTTGACTTTCTCTATTAATTTAATTTTCTAAATTAATTTTAAAAGCAAACTAATTGAGATGAAGTGCCCCACAAATGCAGCTGTTAATGAATGAGAAATGCACAAGCCCCATCAGCCTGTTACCACATAAACATTTTAAAGAAAATTTTCCCAGCATGCAGCTCTCCAAATACCTCCCTTCTATCTCCCACAGCAGACATCTCTGCTGGAATCTTGTGAGTTAAAGGCAGCCCTTCAATCCTTCAAAAGAAGTTTCACAAAAATCCAGATTTCACAGACCTCTGTGAATTTTGCATAAATCTCACAAAATTCTCTCTTGGTAATGTCCACAGAGATTAATAATGAATATTCTAAGTTTCATTCTGTTTCTACTTTTAATTCTTCTGTGTTTTCAATTTGGTGCACAGAATTACTAAGATTCATTACTTAGAATTACTAAGATTCGTTGATTTTCCAAGTACCCTAAAGGCTAGATCTCAGTTTTATTTGGACTAACAATAGGAAACTGCCAAAACGGCAACATTGAATTTTCTCTAGTCTATGTCTAGATATATAAAAGATATAAAATATATAAAGATATAAATATATATAAAGATATAAAATAGCACCTGCACTGCCCATCAAAGTTGGCAGAGATGACTATGGAATGACAGGATCATATTCGCTTTCACTTGGGCATCTGTGATGGGTCCTCTGCCCCCACCACTGGGTCTTAAAGTTTATGGTGCTCTGTCACAAGTACCTAGGTGAACCGTGGTTTAATTCTGTTCTCAGTACAGCAAACTTTCATATATGAAACATTCATACTGACTTACCTTGAAGTTTTTCTAATTCTTTCACTCTTACGGATCAGATTTTATCCTCTACGACTAACCTATGAATGCATTTCTCTCCTTTCTCAGGACTGATAATAAAGTGTCAACTTTTCTGCTTCACCTACCAGTTCATTTTGACAGGTTTCTTTTCTAGCTTCAGGGCGATTCCTGCCATCACATTTGGCACTTTGCAACACCTGTTTTTGCCATAGGCTATTGCTCTTCTCAACTTTCTTTAGGATATGAACTGCTCTGCTTAGTCAAATCTCATTAATGTTCCATAATTGCTTTCAGTCACAACTGCCATTTTGATGACTGGAAACACAACTGTCCAGCCATGGCTTGATACCTGACTCAGAGACGTTCTTGAGTAACTCTCTGTTCAGAAGCAAGAGAAGGGAAGTGGACAGTTGGAATTTCTTTTGTACCTGAGATTCTGATGTGCTTTGTTTTCACTTTGAAGATTTTTGAGTCTAAACACAACTGAGTATCTGGGTTGGAATTAATGTCAAAATGGTATCAGGAATGTTTCTGTCTAGGAGTTGGAGTTTAAAACTTAGTTGACACAGAACTGAAAATTAAAATAAAAATGTGGTAAATGATTGACCCTTGCAATAAATGATCAAACGATATACCATTGCTACCATGTGGTTCGATGCAGCTTTTCTTTAAGAGTTGTACCGAAAGAAGGTAAAAATTACGTGTCATGTATAAACTCGTTGGCAGATATTACAAAGATAGGACAGAGAAAATGAAGTCATATTCCTATAACTGCTGTCTTTATGTCATTGGAAATTCTGCCAACATTTAGGAAATTCTTCGTGGCAAGTGCCATTTGGGGGATAAAGTAATGAACAGGAGCTGACATCTGAAGTCTTTTGTTACCTTCTTCAACGACACCTGTTTCTTAGCAGCAAGTGTAAGAGGGTACTTACTGCAGTGAGACCAGAGCCCACGTCCAAAGGCATTCCTGTGCCATCTCCCAATGTGTGCGAAATTTTACACGTCAAAGTGAAGTTGGCCAGCAGGATGCCTCATCTTATTGCTGTGTGAGCAAGCTCAGAATTCTCACGTTCTGACTTGGTGATTAATAAAATGGTAAGTTAAAGCAGCCTCCCATCCTCACAGCTGCTTTCCAAACTGGAAGCTTTCACCATTCTTCCTTCTCTCTCTATTGTCTCCCACCCACGCGGTATCTTTTTCCATCTTCATATTCATTCATGGAACAATCTAGACAT
The DNA here is from genome assembly GCA_004024945.1 of Uropsilus gracilis. Lineage (NCBI taxonomy): Eukaryota > Metazoa > Chordata > Mammalia > Eulipotyphla > Talpidae > Uropsilus > Uropsilus gracilis. The sequence goes on along the minus strand of PVHY01005111.1, from coordinate 34,875 downwards.
ATTCTACATCCTACACTCACTTAAAAAAAAAAAAAAGGAAACTACCCACAGGTTTTCTTCCACACTTGTGCCTTGTCCCTCACCCACCGCTTCCTTCAGTTAATGTGCTCTTCTCTGCTGTTATCATTGCTTTCTATTTTTAAACCACTTCTCTTTAGTTGCTTTTATTCCTCTGGACTTTTAAAGTTTCTTCTTCCCTCTCAGCCTACCATAATAGTTTATCTATGTAAAGATGCTTGTTGACCTTGCCTTCAGCAAGCAACTACTAAGGTCTCTGTGCTAGGATGGTTGGCACTAGTGTTGACAGGATTCAACTCCAGCCTTTGCCATGCAGCCTCAAGTCCTCACGCATGGTAGGGATAATGGAAACAAAACAGCCACATGTACCAGAGGCTGGAGCTGGTCAGTTGGGCTACATTAACTCCTACTCGTCCTTCCAACACCAGCAACTAGATCTATTGGATCTTTAAGAATTTAATAACACATATTTGGGATACAGGAGAAAAACACATTCTCAAGTACAAGTGGGATTGCTTGAGGGAGAGAAGAAACGAGTAGGCAAAATCATTGGCTACGATTTGCAGTAGTGAAGAACATGATTTAGATTTTGTTGTGTTTCTTTCTTTTTTAGAACAAAACAAAAATACAAAACAAAACAGAAAAAATAAGACACCATCATTCCTTACTCCCCATTCACTGTTTCCCCTTCTTCCCACTTTCTCATTTCTGGTTATCTCAGTTGGTTACCCATGTTGAATCATTTTTTTTCTTTTTTTGAGTTCTCGCTATTTTTGCCTTTGTGCCACAGGCTCACGTTACCCGGGGTACCACAGACCACAGACTCAAGCAATCCCTAGTCTCAGCTTCCCAGGTAGCTGGGATTACGGGCGTGTGCCACCATGCCCAGCTATATTTTTTGGGACTAGGTCTCGCTAGCTACGTGCCCTTGGAGGGACTTGAACCATGATCCCTGGCCCCAGCTGTGACTTCCTAGGCTGCTGTTTACAGGCATGTGCCACTATGCCTGGCTCTGCTTTGGTTCTTTATACTACTCATATATATTAAATTTCTAGGAGTTCTCTTTCTCTTTCTGGCTAACTTTACTTCACATAAATTCCCTCAAGTTCTCTCCATGTTGCTGCAAATGGCGAAATCCCATCTTTTCTTATAGCAGAGTTGTTATATTTATAAATCCAAATCTTTTTAATATAATCCTCTATCAGTAGGCACTTAAGAGCTTAGGCCTTAAAGCCCACAGAAGACAGGAATGAAATTACACTGGTGATGTTGTGTTAGTTCACTCCACATTCTGTCACACTGGGGGAGATTTCTGTATGTGCCAGTGAGTTTCTTAAACTGACTTTCCCACAGGGTTAGGTTTTCAGTCTGGCTTATCTTGAATGCTAGCTTCAAGAGAACAGACAATCTTGAGGAAGTAGAGGATACAGAACAGAGATAATATATACATTACATAAAATCACATATCTTACATTTCATATTTCATATATAATTATATTTATAGGTATAAATAATATATATCTAATATTAATAAATACTGCATATAGAATTATGTTAGATGTAGTCAAATATAGACACAGGTTTATCTCATGAGATTTCCAGAAATATCTATTTTAAGTAAAAGGCAGCTAGTCGGTAAACTTACCCTGGCTTCGTGTCATTTACTACACAGTGATAGGTAAATGTTCCAAACATCTGAACTCCCAAAATTCCATAAAGAAGTAGAAAGAACAGCAGGAAAATTGAAACACTCCATATTTGTTCACCTGACCGCCTAGGGAGAAAAAAAAAAAAAGAGAGTTTCAGTAGGTGAAAGTTAAAAATTTGACCAAAGTTCCACAAAGTTTCCCTTGACTGACATAAGAAGAGCACTTACTTTAAGATATTTGTAATTCTGGTCCTTGGTAGTTCAAACCGAAAGTAAATCCGGAAGGCCCGGATCATGATGAGAGGCCGTGGAATTCTCAGCATACCCCAGGGAGACATCTGGTCAACTATGTCTGCAATCTCGAACACCTGAGAATTCAGAAGTGGAAAAATACCTTGAGCTTCTCCATCCCATGCTGCACACAGCCACAGACTCAGGATATGCCAGATAATAAGCTGGACTCTACAGTATTCCATCCAATCAATCTCCTCTTGAAAACTTTCTGAAGCTTTCTTAAGAGAAACAAATATAAAACCTAATCATCTTATTCATTCCCAGTATAATTTATCAAGGTGTGCCTTTTCTTACAAAAACCAGAGTCAGCTTGGATTAGAGAATATATCTGCAAAGTCTTCCTCACTTATTTTGTTCTTTGGTGGAACATTTTGCAAATCTGCAATAAAATAATGGAGAAAGGGTTCAAAATAGGCTGAAAAGATTCATATCCATTTACTAATAGGCAAGTTGATGGTGGGAAAATTGTTTGTACAATGCACAAACATTTGGATGATGTGATTTTCTTTGTTTAAAATTTTTAATGACAGTAGTAACTTATTTGAATTACATGCAAAGTCAAGTCTGAATGAACGCATGGGGACATTCTACTATTTTCCAATAAAACCCTCTCTTTTAAATTCTTTGATTTTGTTCTCCATTACTACAGTACTATTTTCAAAATACAACATAGCAAATTAAATTAACCACTGTATATCTCAACATGTAATAAATACTGAGTTGTCTTGAAAGAAGATTTAATCACATAAAAGGTTGGAATTTTCATTTTAAAAGTAAATTATTCATTCTACAAATGAAAAAAATCTCACTCATTTTCTTTCCTTTATTTCACTGAAGATAATTTTATCTGTTTCATAGGAAACAATGTCCTATAGTTTTACTTTCATGTCTGATTCACAAAAAAATCACAAATATGGCTGAGAATGATCAAAATATTGGAGTTAGATACTATATAAATAATCAATAAACATTTTAAATAACTTAATGTTGTCGTAAATTATATAATTACAGGTAGATATTTGAATTATTTCTATTCAATTCAAAAGTATTCCCATTTCAGAAAATATCCCCCTGTAGTTAAAAAGTTTGTAGTTACCTGTAACACCAATGAAACCCAGAGACAAAAGACCATAAATCCATCAAAAACACACCAGCGATCTTTCACATAGGAACTATCCCCCTAGAAATAAATATCACAAAGTATTATACTCAGGCAAATGAATATTTTCAATAAACATCTGTGGAGAGAAGTTGTGTTAGTTCAGAAAAATCCAAGACTTTCAAAAGCAACGGAACAGATTTAAAATGTACTTCCAGCATTTTAAATGGCATTATATATGAGGAAAAAAACTTACAAAACACCGGTAACTTCAGAGCTGTGCGTTCAATTTTAAATTCATGAAAAGGTAAAACAGTACCTTTCTCTCTTGGTCACACAGATTCTACACTTACACAACCAGAAGTCTCTTCCTATAGGAATCAAGGGTAGTTGAGGTCAGGTGGAAACTTTAAACCTGCATGATCAACTACCAGGTGTGTGATATTAAGCAGGAATTCACCCAAGTTACATCAAAAGTGAAGAAGAAATTTACCTTTATTTTCCAAGATAAACATATACTGACTTTAGCTTTAGTTGGGATTATATACGTAAACAAAAAATAAAGGCATATGACCTTAATTGTTAATAATGAAACTGTTCTGACATTAAGATGCATGTTATGATAAAAATTTTCCTTGGAATATTTAGAAAAATTTCCCTTGGAATAACAAAACGAAAACCCATAGGAGTTTAGAACTGGAGACATTGAACAGAGAAGGTCTGTTTGCTTTATCAGAACTAATTCATTAAGTCACCAATTCCGCAGTAGTTCATGAAACTCGATTCAGAATCGGGTCACATCTACCATTATCACCTCTGACGGAATCTTAGGAAAAACATCAAAATGTCAAGATTTTAAATAGAATGATAAAATATGTTGCAGGATATTTAGGAACATAAAATAATTCCTGGAACCTTCATGCTTAATCATGATTCTTAAAAAGTTTCTAGAAATATCTCAATAATTTCTCAAGCTAGTGGTTTGATGAGTTACTTAGTAGAAGGTACCTGACTTAGTTCTGAGGTATAAATGCAACTTTGCAAACACCAGATAATTGTCTCCTTTGCAGAAGGTGATGTATATCTAGTAAAGTGCACACACACACCACCCAGTCTTCTATAGAAAAGCATGTAAGAAAACATTCAGCTAATATATAAGGTAGACTGACTTAAAATAAAGTTCTAGGCAGGTAGACAGGATTGGAAAGATGGGAAGAATAAGTCTATGGAGCATTTAGAGAAAATAATGCCAGTTCCTAAATAAATGCATAAATGATTGTTTCAGTGGTAAGATAATCAACACTGAACTTGGTCATTCATGTATTTGAAAGGTCTCACAAAAGCGGTGTGTAAGCAAACTTGGTGACTGGGATTGGGAGGACAACGGATCTGGTAAATGAAGTGCTATGATCATTATTTGATGATTTTAAACTTCATGGGGAGTAAAAGTGAATCTCAGGAGGCCCATGGTGATGAACATGCATACATGCATATCAAATATAGAATAAATAGGTTAATAATGGACATGGTGATTGTTTCAAAATCTCACAAAGCATTTGTTAGTATATGCATCACATTTTCCTTATATATTGCAAAATTAATTACAAATATAAATCAATTACAATTGAAAGACCATTTAGCCAATAGAAAGTCAAGTTTTCTCTGAGCCTAATTTTTAATACTCAAAAAATTAATGACATACAGATTATTTAATGTACCTTTGAAGTTTAGGTGCTGAGCATATTAAACAAATTCCTCTATTTGTTCATTCCCTCAACTCACTCAATGCTCTGTTATTAATGTTCAAAGTGGTAGTGATACACCAGTGAACAAACAAAATCTGTCTTGATGTAATTTACAGTCTCAGTTCATTTAAACAATGAAAAATATGCAGTACGTTATATGTTGACAAGAGTTATGAAGAAAAATAAGTGTGTATTTTCAAATGCACTTTTATTTTTCAAATATGTCCTTGTAAATTAGGCAAAAATTAAAAAAAAATAGCACTTGATCTCTATTTTAAGAACTAAACATAGCTATGATTGCCTAAAATAACGTAAAGAATCCCCAAAATTAAAACTGAAATTTAATGGGATGCAACAGAGAATTATTTTAAAAATAGAGATATTAAAAGTAAAGGTTAGGGAGGGGAAAAATAGAGATCATTGGTTAACCAGCACACAAACAATAGGTTATAAAATATTTCCTCTCAAAAGTATTAACATTTTATTTCTTTTTTGTCACTAAAAAATGCTGTATTTTTAGTACTATAACCTCTTTTGAGGCCCATAATTTGCTCTACTCATGAATTTCATTTAATAAGTTATACAGGAGGAAATTTTTGTTACTATTGTTTATTTTTTTTTACAGAGTGAATATTTATTTTATTTTATTTATTTATATATAAATTTCACAACATTGTAATCTCAAGGGTTTGCCCCCCACCCCACCCTCCGCTCCCTTCCCCCCTTTCCCTCCTGCTCAAAGTTGTGTGCTTCAGTTTGGTGCTTAGCTTGTTTTGACTTTCCTCAAGGCTTTTGTTTATTTTTTCACTATATCCCATATATTAGTGAAACCATTTGGTTTCTGCATTTTTCTTTATGGCTTGTTTCTGCTAATATGGTTTCTTCTAAATACATCCATGTTGTTACGAAATCATCAAATTTGTCATTTTTAATTGATGAGTAATATTCCATCATGTATATATACCACATTTTTTTTTTTATCCAGTCATCCGTTTTGGGGCATTTAGGTTGTTTCCATGACCTTGCAATTATAAATTGTGCTGCAGTAAACATCCGGGCACAGGTGTCCCTTTGTACCCACATTGAGGTCTTTTTTAGATAGATTCCCAAAAGAGCAATTGCTGGGTCAAATGGTAGTTCCAATTTCATTAGCTTGAGGTATAGGATTATTTAAAATATGAAAGTGCAGATAAATAGCAATATTTCCTACAAGGGAAATGAATGGGCAGAACTAAAGGTAGGAGGAAAATTCTTCCTGGTGTACCTGAAGCAAAGAAACACTCACAGGGGAATAGGGACTGAGGTCAGATGTAGCCAGACCCTTCTCCAGCACAAACACCAGATCACAGTCCCATGTAGGGTTAAATACTTGCCTTGAAGTAGAATTCTCAAGGTCCTTACTCAAGTGTTTGTTACACTCAGGACAGCAGTGGTGAAACCAGCAGGTATCACTGACATTTTTGCTTCTGTAAGACTGCTTGGATATACAACCCCTCTTTCCTATAGATAGGTCAGCGCTGTTCTCTCCCCTGTCACTGTGTCAGCTATTAGGTTATTAGGCTCATTGTTACTTAGACCTGAGAAGTCTGGCCTGCATGTAGGGAGTACCTCACAACATACCCATATGTGTCCTTTTACTAAAGTTCACGCTACATTTTTTGCAGCAGATTTTCAAAATTAATTCTTTAAGGTGAACATTTCAATGTTCACCAACTGGCAGCTGACACAAACACAGTCCAATCAGATCATCTTAGACCTCTCACATTTTTGTATGTAAAACTATTCCTAAGAGAGTAGGCTGAATTTTTGTGTTTTTTTGTACTATATAATACGGTTTCCTAAGGAAATGGATGTGGCCAAGCTGACTTGAAGTGTGGTTTGAACTATACAAAAGGATGGATTCTTTTAACTCACTTAAAAAAATGCACCAGTGGAGATCTCAAATTGAAAACAAAACCACACATAGATCCTAATTTCTAATTACCACATATGAAAACTGGCTTTGGAAAGCTTCTGTTACATAATGTGAAAGATTATATTTACGTTAGAAAGTAATTTTACTTGCATTGCCTGAAATCTTTCTACTTCCCAGAAATCCACAGTGGCAGTTCACCAGGACCATCCCACACTGGGTAATATGTCATGGTTCATTAGAACCAGCTTCTGACTTCTGTGGTAAAATATGTGAATGAACCAATGGGTATAGTCTTATATAGTACTATCTGACTCACGTCTCCAGGAGATACTCAATAGTCTTCAAAAGCTTTTATTAGCAGCATCATATAGAGAACAGGGAGAAGCAAAGAAAACTGTTTTCTCACCTTCCAAAATGTTTTTTCAAACCTTTTGCTTTTCAGTGTTCATTATTCTTCAAGTTGTTCTGCCTTCCTGGAAAATTCCCTCCAAATTTCTTTCACTGTTTCCTACAGGTTTCAACGAACCACAACCTACTCTATTATCTTAGCTCACACATCAAACAACAATCAACAGCTGGTTCATGCACACAAATAAGGTTTGTGCAGTGTAACTCCAGGAGAGTCCTTTGGAAATCCTATTTGGCTGTTTGATGAATTTCTGTCAGTTCCTTCAATTGATCACATCTAATTGGAAAGTTCTGGTTGCCTACTTAGATGTGCTGTAAACCCATCATTGGGTGCTAAACTGAAACAGAAGTTATATCCCTGTTTGCAAATGTTTGTGTTTGTGTTGAAGATTAGCAGCACATTATAATTTCACACCAGAAAATTTGGGGTAGGAAATCTGTGTTACCCAGCACAGATATGAAACAATACCTATATGCATATAGACCATATCTTATGAAGAGTCTACAGATCATCATGCCTACAGTAAGAAGTCGATGCATATGCTTCATGATCACAACCATGCATCCATCAGCTCATTGCAACTCCCAGCATTGCTCCTTAAGGGAAATGATTGTTTGACTCCTGACAAAAGGAGAAAAGAGTTAATATTTTTCAAGTTAACATGAAACTAAGACTCTTCTTGTGTGATCATGAAAGACCTCAATTGAGGTTTTGAGATGATCTGGATATTTTCTGGTGTAGTAAGTCTAAATAAGCAGAGGAAATAATACCATGCAAATAGATAAGGTACAGAGTCAAGGTTTAGATAAGGTGTGCATTGTAATGTAACTGTAAATACAACCGAACGGAAACTGACATCATGCTTATCATGATTGATAACCACTAAGGCATAGGACACTTAAAATATGATTCACTTAGCAGAATCCAACGTTTAGACCTGGCATCTTGAAATATATTCTCACATTCCACTGTGTGTTTGACATATTTATAAAACTGTCTTTTTCCCATTTGTATTTTGGAAGGCTCTTAACCATAATTGATTAAAGTCGCTATGATTCAATTTATAGAGTTCTACTAATGCAGGAATGTTTGTGGCAATACTTGTGAAGAATAAACTGTTTCTTTTCTCCAGTTCCAAAATATGCAAAGAGAATCTCACGTATGTGAATGCCTGGGAGGGCTGCAGCAATGTTAGCTAGCACCTTACCTGGGAAAGAGGTCCTAGCTGACGTCACAATTAGATGTGATTAATTGGAGGGACTGATAGAAATTCCCCAAACAACGGGCTGCGGTATAGGAAGGCATCAGGAGAAAATGCAGAGGCAGAATAAGCAAGTGGGGGGGCTGCAGAGATGAGTTACTCCAGAGCTATCGTTCAGGTTTTCCGTAGGTAAACACTCAGGGACTGCCAATCAATTATTCAGCCTGAGCAAGTAGCTTAAATTGCCGAGCAAGTATTTAACAAGCAAAGACGCCAAACACATTAAGCTGAGACATTTATGGGAATGCATTTTGCGGTGACAAAGCGGTGTGCACCCGGTGCATGGTTTCAGAGCCTGTGATTTATGATTCTGAGTTCCCAGGACTTGCTGTCACTGTGTCTCCACGTTATTATTTATTACCTCAAGAGCGCTCAGAGGACACACTTTTACCCAAATCTGCGGCCAGATGAGAAACAGGCAACTGAGAGGCGTCTGGAGCACTGGGTCTGCAATCCCTGGCAGCTCTGCCCCAGCCCCACATACATCACCAGCGGCCTATCATGCCTCCATGGATGGGGTGAGCTAGAATGCCATTCAGAACAGGGATTACTGGGAAAGCCAGCAGGAACAGACTACTGGGAAGTGGGAGTTAGTGGGCAGATACCTGCAGATTTGGAGGATGTTATAAAAGATGAAAAGCCCTTCCGACAGGCAGATTCCTCCAAACATCATTCTTAAGCTAATTCTTGCTCAGAGGACTTTGTGCTTTCAATTTCTCCTTCCTGTAGTGTATCCGGCGTGTCGCCTCCACAGAGATTCCAAATACAAATCAGATGCTGCTGCTCTCCGAGGTGAAGCCCTGGCATCCTCCTGACCCCAGGAGGCCACGCGAGGCTTCAGGGGGCGGCCTGCTTCACAGCATCCTCTCTGACCCCATCTGCGAGATCTCATTCACAGTCCTCTCCACAGCACCGGGTTATTCCACTGAGGTTCCCCTGTCTCTCTCTGGGAAACCCTTTCCTTCCATCCTCTGTTTCGCTGACCATAAACCACATTCACTCAGCCTGCAAAACATCACTTCCCACTGGTCTTTCATCAGGATTTTCTCTGATATTCCCAAGCAGGATTTTTCATTTTTTTGGTACGCTCCCCCATACTTTTTGCAGACCACCACATTTTCACAAAGTAATGAAGGTCTCTATTTGAATTCACACTATGGAAATAATCAGTATTTTGTATTTGCAAGTATATGCATTTCCTCTAAGTCTGCATATGACAGGAGAAGGCCTGCAGTGAATCTGTGTGTGCGGAGTCCTGATTCCTTGTATCCTGTAAGAGGGGGCAATGTAAAAAGAGCTCTAGCATTGCCATTCTTATGGGTGCAATCTTGGGTGGGCATCTCCTACTTAGCAGTGCATACTAACTCCCTCTTGCTTCGGGTCCTCTCTCCTTCCCTGCCTGAAAGTGAGCATCTCAAGGGACCCAGGGCTTGAGTCTATGATTCCTGGTCTACTTGATCATGCGATGCTTTTCATCAGTTTTTACCCATACGCTACGGTCCCCGGCCCCACATGCTTAGTACAGTCGAACATTTCTGAGTATAGGATGCATCTTATAATCAATGTCTTAATTACCATCTTACACCTTAAACCCAAGTGTAATCAGCAACATTTTTTTCTTTCTTAGGGACCTGTAAAGTGATACTGCGACTTCCAATTCATGATAGCAACAAAATAGGGTAGCCAGAACTTCAACACATGAGTTCTTTCATTCCTTGTTAATGTGATTACTTTTTATTTCTTTAAAGAGGAGCGTATGTACTATTTTTGTTGAGTATATATGGAAAATCCAGAGTTGAGTCTAGGGTGTTTAAGATTCAATTCAATATGCATGGAAATGAAGATAGTTTGTTATCTAGTTATTGAGATATTGTTCTGTCTAGACAGTGATTGAGTGATATTTGAAGAAACTGGTTGAAGTTGCTGTAATGCATTATTATTTTCCCATTACATGAGTGGAATACAGGCTCCTGTCTCATGAAAACATGTCATCTAATAAGTTCTCAGGAAATGACTGGATGCAAATGATGAGGGTCTCTGGTTACAAGTCTGTTGTACAAAGTAGCTGGTTGTTCTCAGGGGACAGGGCTTCTGCTCCATTTTGTTCCTTCCCCTGGAGCAGTGACCCACTCATTGTAAGGGTCACGCAATGTTAGCCACGTTATGGAGACCAGCTAAGGACCACAGTCAGATGGATATGTGAGAAAGCCATTTGCATAGACACAATGGAACACTACTCAGCAGAAGAAAATACAACCTCTCGCCACCCGTGACGATATAGAGGGAACTGGTGGGGATGATGCTTAGCAAAGGAAGTCAGAAGGAGAAAGACAAACCTGGAGGGTCTCACTCACACAGAGAATGTGGAGAAACAAAACCGAGGGTTAGTCAAAACCAAACCCATACAAACCCTCAAAACCTGACTGTGGAATTGAGACGACATGGCACGAGGCCAGGGTGGAATAAAGCGGGGTGGGGTTCATTGGGCAGTGACAGGGAACTGTGGGTACCAGGTGATGGGTGCATTGCAGTGACATATGTGGTGACACCCGAATCACATACAGTGTTGTCAACCCATGTTAGCGCAATAATAATAAAATAATAACAGTAGTGATTATTATTAATAATAGTAATTATTAATAATAATAGTGGTTATTAATAATAGTAATTATTAATAACAATGCTAATTATTATTGTTAATAGTGACTGTGATCAATAATAATAGTAATTATTATTATAATAAATAAAAATGTTTCCTGAGTGATTCAAGGAAAACTTGGGGATTATACTTGGGTTTAAGATAAATCATATTTATATTATACTTAAATCTCAAATGTCTTAAAATTTTAGTATCTTAAATTTATACTCATACATTGTTTAACCACTGACAAAACACTAGGTCAAGAAAATTAGTAGGTGATTTTAGAAAACCACAGCATCAGTACTTCTGTTCTGAGCTTGGTTTGTTGTAATTTTATAAACCAGATATTATGAGACCATGTTAGCTTAAGCACTGGGTATGAATTTTGGGTGTACCGTAACATTACCAAACCAGGCTAGGAATTATTTTAAAGAGCTGTGAGTGATGAATGGGTACTATATACTGGTTGACTTGTAGATATAATTTATTTGGGGCTAAAGCAGTTTTATGCAAAGAAAACAACCTTCAGAAAATTAAATGGCCTGCATTCTCCAAATCTTGACATACCATACATCAACTCACAGTTACCCTTCCACACAGAAGACATATGACATAGTGGTATTACTTGCTTACCAGCTAAATCTGTTTCTTAGAAATATTTTTGTTGGAAATCTGCTCAGATTAAACATTTAATATTTGAACAGCGAAAATATACAACTGTGTTCCAGACGATATAAAATGTACTAAGTCCCACCTGAAGCTTGAAACTGAGCAGAGTACACACACATATTTTTAAGTTCAAATAGAAAAGATGAACAACGTAAGAAAATAAATACATTAAAAAAAAAAAAAACCTGAAAGGACTAGTTGTGTTAGACCAGCAAACTATGACTCCTGGATAAGGAGAAGCGATGAACTTGACCGAAAGCTCCATGGGATTCCTGGTACAGCTCCTGGTACAGGGGAAGACCCTTCTACCAGAAGGGCCTAACTTGAGATGCTGACAGCAAAAGAGCCAGAATTGAAGTCAAATCTGCTCACTGGTAAGACCGTAACACCTAGTCGGCCCTAACATGGAATTCCAGGTCCTGCAACTGAAAGTCCTTTAGAGATGACACCGCTTGTATATTGTTAAACTCTGAAGCTTGGTTTTCCAGAAGGAAGACAGCCCGAGCAGACATTTTCCTTGTTTTGTTTCTTGCTTTTCCTTCCTGACTCTGACCTGGGGGTGCTCATCACCCACCACACAGCCCTTTTCTTAGAAACCTGGAATTCCCTTCTCCCTCTTTATGCCTGCTGGACAGGATGAAGATGTCCTAAAGACATCGTGTGAAATGCATCATCCCTGATGCTGCGTCTCTATCTCCTGACGTTTAACCTGCGGTCCATAAAGCCACAGGTGTAGGACTAGGTCAAGCTGTGGGTTCACCCCAGAGGCCACCGCCCCATCCTCACCATCCTGAAGTCGGAGACAAGGCCACCTTGCTCCTCCCAGACAGTCCTGCACCCAACACCATCCATGCAACTCTTAAATAATCCGAAATGTTTAAGAAGTCTCTAGGTTTCTGTCCTATGTACAAGCTCTTCCACCGAGATCAACTTGAGACACTGGGTCTTCCTGAAGGGCAGGTAAAGAAGCTACTAAGTGGACGGAGGTGTGACAAGCGTTGGTACTCACCCTGACAATGCCCCGGATGTGCATTTTCGCGATCATCTCGGCCGTGTACAGGAACATCAGCAAGGTGTCCAGCGTGAAGGTCACGTACTGCAGCGGCGGGTAGTGCTCGAAGGTCATGGGCGTGTTCATGCAGACAGAGATGACACTGATGATGGCGCAGACGCGCAGCAGGGAGTGCACCCACTGCAAGAGATGGCCGAGGGTTGGTGGACGCCTGCAGGCTCGGACATCACTATACCGACTGCTGGGAACAAGGCCTTTCCCCAGGGGTGGGGAGAGGGGAAGGGAACCCTAGTCTGTTACCCGCACACAAAGGGTTTCCTCTGCTTCTCTGGGTTTCATACCCCGATAAGTGGCCACTGAGGCTGGAGACTTCTCTGCACCCAAGCTTAGCCCCGAAGCTCCAGAAAGGATAGGCATCAGGGCATCCTTCCTATGTCTGCCATAGAGGAGGTTCTTCTGATTTCATTTCAGTATTTGCGCCTCATTGAGAAACTGATGCCCTATTGGTTGGGTTTTTTTTTTTTGGCCTAGTTTTTAAATTTTATTATTATTCATATTATTTTACATTGTTATCTACCTCGGGGTTCTCCCACCACCTTATCACTGGCGAACCATTCTCTTAGTCTTTTGTGCTCCTCTCACCCCCAGGCTCCCCACCCCCTCCCCTTCCCCTTCTCCAGCTCTATGCTTCAATTCTGCAAAGTTAAAGATCTTTCTTTTTCCTTTGTCTGTTTGTTTTCCCTCTATTTTTAATGCCCCCAATAGACGAATGGTACAGAAAGCTGTGGTATATGCACACGGTGGAATATTATACATTGATCAAAAAGACAAAACGGATGAACTATTGCTTTTAATGTGTCCTGAGATAGCAAATCACTTTTACTGCAGCTTTACTGTGGACAAGCCTGGAATGTGACATATGTGTATTCAAAGGAGTTTTACCTACAGGGAAGATACCTGGGGGAGGGGGAGGGGAATCACTGTCTAGAAATTATCAACAAGGTAACATCATTCATTCATAAAAAATTCAAACAACCCAAAAATAAAAGGAAATTTAAAATGCTTCCTATGTGTAGAATTTTCTTTCCGTTTGTATCTGATATGTAACATCCTTGTATAAATGACATATTTTAAAACTTGAATTCATCTTTCATTTTCTAAAGATAATAAAGGGATGGCATTTTTGATTCTGGAAAACATGTTTTACCCACAGCCCAGAGAGATCTTCCAAAATTATAAAAAGTAAGTTTCTGTGCAATTCTAGCAGCACACAGCTTGTGTGAAGGTTCTGCTAAACCTTCACATTACATGAAAGACTTAAAAGGGTAAATGTGTGTGCATTCACATGTTTATGCACAAGACATACAATTACCCATATAAATATCTTATAATGAAACAAGTCTCTAGCAAAAACATATTAATGGGACCTAGTTAATTAACTAGCAGATAACTCTCAAGCATAATTTAAGTGCTCGTTTATGGGTTATCCTGAATCTACACACAGTAGATCATCCTTCAATATTATACTCCTGAAACAGAGATGTTTTAGTTTCATAAGATGGGTCATTTGCTAGACAAGCTAGCAAGAACCCAAGATGGAAAACAGAAAAGCACTGTCAGAACATTGAGGCGATTCAGACACTTGTAGGCTGGTGAGTGGGTAACAATATTAATTTGAATGTTAATCAGATTTTCATGCACACTTAGTGCCCCTAACACATGGCACAGAAGTCGTTAATGACTGATTTTGTTTTAAGGATGATGGCTTTCTCCATGCCGCATGGAAGCCCTTCCATGAACACCAGCGTGTGAAGTGAACCCCATCTGGGCCCCAACACAAAGGATCTCATTGCACATAAGAGCTCAGGAGATGCGTTCTTCCACAACAGATCTGCTCGGAATCTAGAGAAGGGATTCTAATTGTGCATTGAGCATTCTAGCTGCTGCTTTTGAAGCACTGCTGTCATGCTTCCTCCTCAGAAGTTCCAAGAAAGCCCAGTATGAGGGGACGCTGAGCACCAGCTAACAGGGGGAGATTGCTCCCTCAGCAACACAGAGGGACCGGGACAGGCCATGGAGGATGCCTGGCTCTGAGAACACAGGAGCGGACAATGTGGCTCGGATTCAGATGGTGACAGCTGACAGGCCTGCATGCTGACAGGCGGTCCCTTCGCCCAAACATCACGTGTAAGAGCGAAAAAGGTCCACGTGTGCTGTGTGTGCAATACATATGCTATGCATTCGCTGCAAATACTAAGTGGCAAGCGAAGAGGTTCGTTGCTTCCTGCAGTGGGGTGCAGTAAGGATGCACAGAGTGGAGGGGCTGCGGTGAGAGAGGAGGGCTGACTCAACAGGGGAGCTGTTCAGGCGGATGCCTGGCTAGGGCCACCTGACAGTGCTCATGGGGAGACACAGGTGTGGAGATACCTCAGGGAAGAGCCAGACTCTACGGGGCTTGGGTGCCCTGACAACGCATCTCAATTGGTAGCGTACTACGGCAGGACAGGTGATAAGAATGGAGTTAGAAATTAAGCAGGCTGGAGAGGAGTCTCTGGAGAAGGTGGGGGGTGGGCCCCTGGGAATGGCAGGACACAGGCATCACCTCGACCAGAGTCAATGGCAAGGTATGGTCCCCTTCCTCAATCAAGCCGCTCTGGCCGAGGGCCACTGGAGGTCACTCTGCTGACCAGCAGACTTTGGGGGGGGGGGGGCTCGTGAACATGCTCCCCTCCCCGCCCAGGCTGCCAGACTGTTGACAGCACTTGTGCACGCAGAACCCAGCACTCACTGACGGAGGCAGAGAGAAGGCCAAACTCTTCCGGAAACAGTCGCTGCTGCACTGACTGTCCTGTGACTCAACACTGCGGTTCAGAGCAGAACTTAAATTCTAGATGCCTGGTTATCCCCCGCGTCGGCACACATGCCGAGAGAGAACTGGCACAGACGTCTGCCAGGACAGGTTTCTCCCCTGAGACTCCCCCTTTGGACCAGCCTGAGGACAGCATTCTGTCTACACTGAAGGACCCTGATATTAGTGTGCAGAGATGGGGGGGAGAACCCCAGGAACTCAGAGCAGACCCCCGTGATTGCCTCTGAATGACTCTCAACTTCCAGGCTCCAAGAACCCTCCATCGCTGTAGCCCAGACATGGTTCTCAAAGTCAACAGTTGTACATGATGCAATGATGTAAGATCTCAAGAAGATGATTCATGGTGACATGGTGGTGGGAGAACCTCAGGGTATACAGTGATGTAAGGGATAGATAGATGATAGATAGATAAATAGGTAGATGATAGACAGACAGATAGATAGATGATAGATAGATGATAGACAGATAAGTGATGGATGACAGATGATTGATAGATGATAGATGCTCAATAGACAGATGATAGATAGATGATAGATGATTAATGGATGACAGATAGATGACTGATGATAGATAGGTGATTGATAGATGATAGATTGATCGATGATAGGTGATTGATAGATGACAGATCGAGAGACAGATGATAGATGGTAGACAGGTGATTGATAGATGATAGACAAATGATGATAAATGATAGATAGATGATAGATGGGTGATTGATAGATGATAAATGATAGATGATAGATAGATGATTGATAGATGATAGACGATAGATGATAAATGATAGATAGATGATAGATGGGAGATTGATAGAGAATAGATGATAGATGATAAATGATAGATGGCAGATGGGTGATTGATAGATGATAGATGATAAATGATAGATGATAGATGATTGATAGATGATAGACGATAGATGATAAATGATAGATAGATGATAGATGGGAGATTGATAGAGAATAGACGATAGATGATAAATGATAGATGGCAGATGGGTGATCGATAGATGATAGATAACAGATGATAGATAGATGACTGATAGATGATAAATGATAGATGATAAATGGATGATTGATAGATGATAGATGGTAGATGATAAATGATAGTAGATGGGTGATTGATAGACGATAGACAGATAATAGATAGATGATAGATGGATAGATGGATGATTGAGATGATAGACGGATAGATGGATGACTGATAGATGATAGACAGATAGATGGATGCTGCCAGGAAGCACACACTTCTCCAGCTCCCACAGAAAACTCACTGGCTTGTTAATCCAGAGGATGTCGGCGCTGTCCGAGAGTGACTCGTCCGGCCCGAAGTCGGTGACCGGCTGGGCCTCCACCCTGGAGCTCTGCTTCCTCTTCAGCATGCTGACGTCAGCCGTGGTGGGCGAGTCCCGGAGTACAGTCTGGGGAGAGAGGGACAGGGGTCAGTCACCTACGCCACCTTTCCCACCTCTCAGAAGCTGCGTCCCCACGCACTCCCCCGCCACGCATTTGTGAGTCACACACACGTCCCACTGCCGCCTGTCAGGAAACACGCATGCAAGTTTTTAAAGGCGGAGACAAAAATGAGTAAAAAGGAAAGAAAAAGAAGCGCGGGGTCCTCAGCCCTGCACTCCTACCCACCGTCCCGGAGGCATCTGCATGCCAGGGGAGGGACGGCTGGGAGAGAGGAGCTGCCAAGGAGCACATGTGGCTCAGAATGATTTGCGGGCTGTGTTCGCTCATGGAGAACTGAACAGGCGGTTTGTGCTGGAATGTAGCTGGCTCAGCCGGATGACATACTCAAGTCTCCCCAGGCTGTGGCCGGATGCTCTGCCTCGCACCCCGAGAGACGGTCCTCATTCCCACTTCCCAACTTGCCCTCCCACTTGCCATCAAGGTCTGCTCTGAGCAAAGAGAAGGCTTGGCCGCGAGGCTGAAGCCATGAACTCATGGTGGGGACCAACGTGAGGAAATGCCGAGCTGGTCTTGCCCTTGGCCTTGGCCAAGGTGACGCCTGGTCTCGTGCCCTTCACAGTGGCCCATCTTCCCTTCTGCCCTGGGGACTCCTTCTTCCTCTGACTTCACTTCTGACATTTCTAACTTCGTGTCCACCTCCCGCTGGCCTCTCCGAAGCATCCTCGCAATAACCGCAGCAAGAGGAAATGCGTTCATTGGACATCCTGGTTCTTTCTAGTCTGGCTCTGACTTCTCAGGCCAGTGCCCTTTTCTCCCTTCCCTCCTGAACCTCATCAGTCATTGACATCCTGGCCCCTGAGGAGGGGGCCGCACAGAAGGAGGCAAGATGGAGTTCATTGCCTTTTGCAGATGCTGTGGTTTCATCGGTTCTTCCAACTACTCTGAAGTAAATCCCGATCACTTTGAACAGAGAGAGGAGGTGCCTGCCTGTCACCACGGTGAGACCGCTCCTTCCTGTGGTGCAAATCCCTTGCCCACGGTCACTGCTCTCATCTCTCACCATCCCACAGCCCTTGAAGCAGGGCCCACAACATGCCAACCACCAGGGCACAGCTGCAAGGACGTGCGGTCATTTGAGATGTCAGAAGGAGCCCATAGGCCCGGAATCCACAGACAGATTTCTCACTTGTACCAGGTCTTAAGCAGAAGAGATGCTAACTGTTCCGGGTGTGGACGGTGTTCAGGACATTGAGCGGTGATCGATGATCTGATCTTCATGAGAGGTGGAGGAACATTGCAGTCCCAGCCATGACTAACTTGAAAGGCAAAGGCGAGCTCTGACCACCAAGCCCCAGGCTCTGGCACGGCCCCCGCTGGTGCTGGGACTGATCAGTGGTCTCTCTAGAGGCCCACGAGGGAGGGGAGGGGTCTTTAGAGCACACAGCTGTGCAGATGCCACTTCAGGAAGAGATGCTGCACCGGGAGGGTGAACTGGTTCTCCTGTCTGGAGCTAGAGAGAGAACCCCAACTAGGACAATGTGCACCCCTCCATCCTTGAGGAAGCACAAGGTGAACAAGAGTGTTTACAGGATGTGTAAAGAAGCGGTGGCTACAATTTTCCCTGGGAGAGGGAATAAAGCACCAGCTCTGAATAGATGAGCCTGGAGCCTGATCATCTGAAGTGGTGAGCACCCCCCCCCCGGGTGACAGCCTCGGCCCCCACCTTCTATTCCCTGAAGAAATCAGGCTAATTGGCTGGAAGATGTGCTGGGTCTTCCCAGGCTGCTCTGCCCTGAATCTTGGGTTTGAAAATGGGCTTTGCAGTAGGCCACACTAATTAATTTTATTTTACATAATTGGAGTTAGGGACTCTTGACATCAATATGCAAATATATGCAGAATATTCAAATGATGCTCGTTCTCTGACTGATGGCGGGGAATACACCTGGTGGCCTCAATTTGGGAAGACTCTTGAATGACATTCTCCGAGGTAGCTAAAAACTGATGGAGAATCTGTTAGAGATACTTCAGTATTACACAACGTGCAGGAGAACAGAGATTGGCTCCAAAATATTACTCTAAGATAATACCAGGACATTTTATAAAGTACCAGTCAGAGTACATGATGGTCACCGAGTCTGTGGAGATGTCTGCATGGCCATTTATTGCTCTTATGACTTGGCCATACGGTTCAACTTGGAAAAATCTGAAGTATAAACATGAAACTTTCACATATGAAATCCATGAACCTTTCAATATAAATACATCATCTATATAAGACTGGAAATATAAATTTGAATAGAACCAAGCTTTGATTATGGATTTGATGATGTAGAGGAGACAGCAGAATTCTTTTTCTGGAGTGGGGTGTGGTGGCATGTGCCTGTAATCCAAGCACTGGGAGGCAAGAGGTCTGGGATCACTTGAGTTCATGGGTTCAAGACTACCCCGAGCAACATAGTGAGACCTAGTCTCACAAAAAAAAGAGAATTCTTTTTTGTAAATCCCCGCGTTGTCTATCTTTGACCATAAAAACAGCACAACTATAATGACTGACTCTAGTTTTCACTCACTGTGATACTGTGATTTGTAATAAGAAAGTTATATAGTCTTAGTTCTCGCTTCTGCTACAAAGCTCCCTTGGAATTTTCTACATAACGAGGGCATCCAGTTTTTTCTGTGATGTTCTTGGGTCCCTCGGTCCCCACTTACAATGGCCACCACTTGTCACAAGAAACAACAAGGTGATGAGCAGCTTGATAGCCAGCTTCCCTCCTCTTCATCTCCCTGGGAGGAACTATGGAGCAGGACCAGTGTGTGACCCCATTGGCACACAGCTGTGCCCATGTGATGACAACGTGAGCCACACCCAAAGCAAGAGGAGGGTGTGAGACCTGCAGGCTGGGGACACACATGTCTCTTCCCACGTGCTTGCCTTCTTCACCGCTTTCATCTGCCTGCTCCCAAGTTACAGCCTTTTAGGATCAACTAGTCATGCAGTCATTAGAATGTCTCTCTGGAGGGGGTTGTGGGATCCTCTGATTTACAGCCAGGACAGCCTGCACTTGGACTTGGACTGGCATCTGAAATCAAAGGACAGAGGCCCCCAGAACCCCAGTCTCTAGCTCTGCTGGCCAGAGGCACAGACAACTGGCATGTGAAGTGGGATAGGGTCCGCTTCCCACATTGAACCCTAAACCTACGGAATGTGATGCTGTCCCCTGAAAGACAGTGTCAGAACTGAGCTGTCTTGTAGGAGATCCAGGCAGTGTCTCAGAGACTCGCTTGCTGTGGTTCCCAACACACATACTGCAAATGGGATTGAGGCACTTTTTAAAAAATATCATATCCACCCTCACGTTATCTGCTGCAGTCACCAAGTCAGGTGGTGGCCAAAAAAACTGTTCAAACGTGTACAGAAACTGGTTAATCCATCTATTAATACAATTAATGTATATTAATTAACATACTGATTAATATAATTAATACAATGAAATAATTGATTAATATAATTAACGCATACTCATTTTGGTGATTCAGGAGCTAGTTGTATATACCCAACAACTAGTTCCCGAATCACGAAGCTCTGGCTGATTTAATGACATTAAATATTACGTACACCATTCAAATAGCAAGATACATCCAAGTTACAAATACACAAAGAGACCAAAATTCATTTGAGGGTGTTGTAATAATCTTCCTTTCTACACGGAAATATTGTTTTATGCGTTCAATCGTTCACGTTTAGTCAACATAATAGTGCACCAAACCTTTTATTCTCCTGATAAAGAAAGCCTGGCAGTGATATTTCGGTTTCCTAGGTAAGCTTATTATGTTGATAGGAAATTGCTCCTGTGTTTCTTAGCCTAGTCACGGTTATGTATTTTCAACCCCTTTTTTTTTTTTTTTTCTGTTTACAGAAGTGTCTTTCATTAGCTGGAACACTCAGTTGAAAAACATGGTTTCCAGTCGCTTTCTGACACTTATTAAAAAGGGTTGGTGTTTACACAGCTCAGCGGCGGGAGATGGGCTGCGGCTACCACAGGCTCATTGATACATCTGTGCTGAGAAACAGCTAACGGCAACGTAAGCACACAGGTTTGGGGTGATGGTCTCTTTCAGGGCCTGGAGTCCAACTCTGGCTTCTGTGACAACCATCTTTGACTCTGCCGGAGTGTAGACCCTTTCCTCTGGTCATTCCAGCCCGCTCTTGACAAAACCAGAATGAATAGATTCTATTTTCTTCAGCTGTAGACCTGAGGCTCACTTCTTGTGGCTCACCCAGGTTTGTGTAGAAGCAGGTAGAGAGATGGAGCTTCAGGTAAGAGGAACACCCCCTATCTCTCTAGCCCCCTCTGGCACACTGGAGGGTGGGCCACAGCACGTCTGTCCCCAGTCACCCAGCCTCCTGACCTCTTTGGAATGTCCCAAGAGACACAGAACCTATTAGTGATGACTGTTACCCCCACAGGTAAATCCTCCTGTCATCACGCATCCCCGCATCCTCCCTGCTGCACATCATGTACGCTTTGCTCCTTCCTCATGATATCATTGTAACATTTCCTTGCTGGGGTATATAAAGGGCTTCACAACTTCATTACAGTGGGACCTGGACATGCTTCCCAGGACCCTCGTTCTGTGGGCTGGCCTCGCAGATCGCTATCTTTTGTCTCAGTTTCTTCTTCATTCCACACGCGACTCCTAACGGGTTTGCATTGAACCCTAGAGTCCTCAGTCTCCTGAATCACACTTGGCGCTCCTCCTCCACCTGCTCACCGCCCCATGCCCCGTTCTCTTCACCAACACCTCCAACAAGCACCTGTGCTGCTTGTTGCCATCACCATCCGTGGGGACCTGGCAACAACCAAGTCAGCATCCAGCCACTTGGCCTGGGATGGGGTCACGCCTGCACCATTAGGACTCTGAGTGCAGGACAGAGGGACCTCAGCCAGACACCCTCCACCTGACCCTGTCCTCTCTGTTCCTCCATCCCCGGCTCTTACTGGCCTGAGCTTTCTTGTTTCCACATGGTCCTCTGGTCTCAGTTCCTCTCTGGTCTCTGTCAGGCCTGAGTCCCTGTCACTCTACCCCATCCCTGAGGCCTTCCCAGGCTTGGGGCACCGTCTCCTTCATATCAGAAACCAACTTCCCTGTGCACTGATCTGGTCTCTTCTGCAGCCCGGACAACCCCGGCTTGTCCTCTTGTTTCTGATTCACTCCTGGAGGAGAAAATGCACCTTCGTCAGGTGCTGGGCACTGAGCAAGAGCTGGCAGGGAGCAGAGGCAGTGGGCAGCGAGCAGAGGCAGAAGAGGTGCCAGAGCTAACAGCCGCCTGCCTGGCTCCACCTCGTTTCCAGGACACTGTGCCTCATGGCCCACGACCTCACCTGCACGCTCTTCACACTCATGCCCACAGGCCGGTGAGTTGGCGGAACACAATGCCAGTCACCATCCCGCCCCTGTCCTCAGCGCCTTCAGCCTTCAGCATCTTCCCTCCTTTGAGGACATCGTCCTGCAGCCATCCATCACACCTGATCCTTCCTATTCCTGACCTAAGCATCCAAAGCTTCCATCTCCCGTGTCAGTTGCTTGTCCCAGCCGTTACTGGGCTACTGGGGCATGAGAGTATTCCCAGGAGAACCCACAGCTTCTGAGACTCACAGTGTCTATCGTATTCTCAAAAGCCAAGAAGACAGAAGTCACCGATGTCTTTTCGATCTTCAGGGTCCACCGCCATGGGCAACACAGCACTGACAAACTCCCCTCGGCACAACCTGGGCCCCTGGCAGTCGGGGGGGAGTCCTCACTACTGCGATATTCTAGATGCACACATGCTGAGTGACAGGCTTCCAGCTCATGGCTGGGTGTCCCTGTCATGGTCAAGAGGGAAAGTCCCACTCCAGCCCTCTGACCACTACCCCCCAAGCTTTGCTTTCAAAAGGAGTGGACCTCGTAGCTGCCAGAGGTTTCTCATTCATCCCTGCTTACACAAAAGCACTCATTAAATATACACCTGTCCATCCCTCTGCGCTAGGTGACACGGGCTTAGCCAAACCCTGGAATCCTCCTGGGTTCCTAGAGGCCACATAACATGCTTAATGGAACAACAGAGCAGCTGATGGATGGACAGAGCACCTCTGACCACTCAGCTTCCTCTTGAGGCTCCATCACATGCTTTTCTTCTGCTCCCACTGCCTTCTTGCTGGCTTGATGCCTCCTCCCTGGGCAGAAGACGCTGAGCTGCAGGTTCTCAGTACGTCTCTGCTTCCATCTGCGCCATCAGCCTCAGGAGACGCACTTGCGAGACAGACTGGGGTTACCTGGGCTTGACCCAGAGGCTAAGACCTCCACCTTCCATCAATCTAGAAGAAAATCATTCCATTTTTGTTTCATTGTCATTATACAAGCAATGCAGGTTTAGGAGGAAAACTAGGGGGGAAAACAGAGACACGGATGAGTAAAATGAAAGCCATCAGGAGTCCTACCACCGGAGTTCAAAGTGTGTTGAGGTGATGTAGGAGCAAAATGCTGCAGACAGTGATAGACAGTGCAACAATTAGAGAGGGCAGTGAGTGATCAGACAGTATGTGATCAGACTGAGTGACGATCCAGATAGGGCAGTGATTAGAGTGAGCAGTGAGGACAGTGATCAGATAGCACTATGATCAGACTGGGTGGTGATGAGATAGGTTGATGATGAAATAGGGTGATGATCAGACCGCCAGTGGTCCATAGTCTTTCCAAGGCAATTTCCAGTCACTCAGTGCTGGGGACCTGGCAATGACCGAGTCTCCGCTGGAATATAGATTGAATCTTCTTCAGTGTTTTCTTTCTCATACATACTTTTTTCCCAGGCATGTGCTTATTTTTAAATGACTGCTAATACACAGTTTCATAGCCATTTTTTCAATAGCAATATCCTGTGAACATCTTTCTCTGTCATTGAAGATGAGCAGAGAAAAAGTGCACCATCAATAAATGGAACCTTTCAACATCTGTTGAAACCCTTGTCTTTCTCTCTGAAGTTCTTGCTGTTCTGCGTGCAGAAGACTTGGCAGGTAAGCAGACACCAGCACAGTTTTCGACACTAGATTCCCAATGTGGAATCTGGAGCAGAGAAAGGTATTATCTTGTATTGTGGGGACAGTGGGCTATATTTAAGTACTCCCATATTCATTCTTCTTTCTCTTGCCTTATTCATCCAATTAATAATTTTTATTTCTCTTTTTAAACAGTCCCAGAATTCAAAACAACAAACTGTCCATATCTGCACTCAAACAAGAGACTCTGATGTGCACACTGCCTTAGCATGTTTAAATTTTCACTGCCCATTGCTCAGTGCAATCACAATGAGGACAAGGGGACCACATATTCCTAATCTTGAAACTGCCAACTGCCATTATTTCTGTAAAGTTAAACCGCCCATTGTGTATGGTCAGATTTCCTTCTCATCAAAAGACATTTCCACTCAGAACAAATGAATGAGCCTCAGACATTTTACGCCACGTGTTTTCTGAGGCGTGACTTTTGTCTTACTTTCTGTTATCCCACCTCACCTTCACCTGCCCTTCCTCCAACTCCAAGGGTGCAGCAGTCTCAGAACAAATGTATCTCTCTGCCCAGCAGGGACCTCTCAATCCATCTCCAAATGTGGACTTTCCCCTTTGTCTGTCTTCCCAGGTCAGATCATCCTCATGCCCTCCTCAGGCACCAAGGACACTGTGCCCTGATCTGCATTCCCCCTCCATAGCCTCCCCATTTACAGTCTTAAGACCTTCACAGGCTCTTCCTCTTTTGAGACTCCACCACCCAGCATGTCACTTTTACAGGTGCTAACAATCGCCTCTTGTGAATGAACCAAGAAAGTGTGGTATACTGACACAATGGAGTATTACTCAGCAATCAAAAAGGATGAACGCATGCCATTTGTGGTAACATGGCCATCCATGTTACCATCCATGTTACTTCCATCCATGTTAGATGGAAGGGATCATGCTTAGCATAATCAGAGTCTAATCAGGAGGAAAAGATAAATATCAGGTGGTTTCACTTATAAATTATATGTGAAATACACAGAAACCAAACAAAGGGTCATGAAAAAGAGAAAACTTGCAAGCGGATCACAGACCTGAGATACAGAGCAGAAAAAAGAGGTCAAAGCAGGAGAGGGACAAACACAAGGGGCAGTGGTGATGGGAGAACTTACAGGGCTGACACCAAAAGGGAGAAATCAAATACTGCCAAAAATGAAGAACAATGCAGGAAAATAAGGAAGTAAGTTTAACAAAAAATTTCCTCTTGGTCTTAGTAATCACATGTAAAACCTGAATGGACATTACCCTGTCTGAACACTTCAGAAAACAGAAAAAATTCTTGCACACACACACACACACACACACACACACGCTTACAACTACACAGAAATTTGGAGAAATTGTTTGGAAGGAAAGGCAGGTCCCACAGCAGATAGCGAACTAGCCAGTTAATTGATTTCCTCTCAAATTATATTGACTTCCATAAGAACAATCTGGGTGCCAGGGCTCATTTTAAGTATGCCCAGATCAATTCTTAGAAGAATTTCACAGATTAGAAAACGTAAGACACCGAGAGGATCCAGCATCTGAATCAAGACAACATGGATTATAGAACTATTCAATTAACATGCAAGTGTAGCATGAAATGGGCAATAAAAAGTAAGCTACTTTTTAAAACATGTTCTGATGAAGCAATCTGGTCATTACAAACTCTTGGCAATGATCATGGTTTATGAAATAGTACAAACATTTCTCACCTCTGAAAACTGAAATCAGTTTTACTATATGATTCATTGCATGTTTTTTTAGTCACATGATTATTTAAAAAAATGATGTCTTTTTTTCTGGCAAGAATTCATCAAATTTCTCATCAAATCTAGCTAAATGTCACTTTTGGGTACTGAAATCATTCATTTTTTTGTTGTCATTTTCCTTGAGGTGAATCCTAGAAATATCCTCCTGTGTTTTGATTATCTCTTTCCTCAACTTTGAGGGGGAAAACGTTTATTAACTCCCAGCTGATCATCTTACACCATGTAGCATGGAGGCAGCTGTCTTAATTTCCTGAGGTTGACAGATTTCTTAATATTCTACAGTCACTTTTAGTCTCAAAAATTCTTAAACAGAATATGCTGAGAAAGTGAAAAAAAATAGATTCCAGATGCAATGCATAGCCAAAGGCTGTGCTTTCCTGTAGAGATTGCACTGGCACAGAAAGAGGGACTTTATCAAGAAGTCTTTCTGCCATAAGTGCTCACAACCCAAAGCTTGGAACTGTGGGACCATAATTGGGTAAGAGATATGCCTTAAGTAAGGGTGTGCCCTTATCTATTCTCGCCCATCTTCAGGAAACTGGAGATGGTTTCTGGCAAGTGTTCATATCAGTAAATGGCAGCTCCCTAACCTCCTAGGACTGACCCACTGGAGAGACATTCCCCTGAAAGATAAAGGTGTTTACCCCCATGGTGGTTTTCTGCTAATGAATCCCCCACCCTCCTATCCCACGTGCTACATATCATGGACTCTCGGTTTTACCTTTTCTGCTTCTAATGGTTACGCATTGTAACCATTCCTTTACTGGGATATTTAAGGGTCTTGGAAACCCTAATAAATGACTCAGTTCATGCTTACTGAATGCCAGTCTACAACTCTGTATAGGCTGTCTTAATTTCTTCCATGTGCTTTTCCTCTCTTTCCCTCCCAAAGCCTCCAACATGGAACACAGTCAAGGTTGTGATATTTTTACAAGGCTTTGTCATCCCAGCAAGCACCTCCGAACCCAGTGAACGCCATCCTGTGACAAGGTTGTAGCTATTCACTCAGTAAAACCGCTTAATCTCGAAGTTTCCCATAGTAGTGTGCTGGAGTCACACTGTCAGGTGACTGTAGAAGGTAAGACATCACCATCAAGAGATGGGCACCTCCTCCTCCTTTTTAGATATTCTCTGAGAAAACAGCTACATCACAGTCTGCAGAAAGGACCTCCGTGCTGGTGGGGAGGCTGGCACAGGATGCACCTTGGAGAGTCCCCACGGTGGGTGGCTTGTTACCCACACCCTCTTAAAGTGCTCAGAGGCCTGAGTCTCAGCAATGCTGAGGACAGGGTGGTGACTTGTGAACTGTTAGGACTTGCCAGCTGCACAACAAGATGCCAGGACTCCAACTGAGATTCAAAGCAGCAGGTTTATTGGCAAGAAGTGGGTGCACCAGGGTCCCCAAGCCAAGACAGCCAAAGAGACAGTCTCTGTGACAGCCTTTTATAGGGCAACTCCCCCCCCCCACTGTGAAGCAAGCAAGCAGGTGTAGGACGCGTTCCCATAACTACGGTTTCCAATAAAGCTGACGTCCATCATCCATCAGGAAGACAATGCTGGCATCCATCATCCATCAGGAGGACATTGATGGAATCCATCATCCATCAGGAGGACAAGACTTGTCAGGAACAACCAGGAATAAGGGGAGGCAGAAACAAGATGGGGGGGGGCAGCCAGTCATGGTAGGTCCTTTCCACCAAGGGCAGGGAGAGGACACTGGCTTCAAGATGGAGGTTCTGAACAAAATGGAGTCACTTTGGTTCATCTGTTCCCAACATGAACTGTTCAGGACTTGAGAATATGTTGAGCTGGAATATTATAGACTCTTAGTTGGTCTCTGTTTTAATTTTTTCCTCCTGAAAGAAGAAAGCTAACATTGATGGAAAGCTGGCCTGTGTTAGGGGCATTTCCCAAATCTTCATGCTACTTCTACCACCACCGTATCACCCACAAACCATCATCCTATTCCCGTGTGTTTATCTTTCCCCTGGTTGGTACCACCTCTTTTGCTTCAGTTCTCCAACCACCTTGCTAGTTTGACCTTCTGTTTGGTTTCTCTATATTTCGCCTATATGTGAAACCATCAGTGTTTTCTTTTTCCTTTTGACTACCTTCACCTAGCAGAATCTGGCGGTCATTTTTCATATTGTCCCATCACACAGAAAATTCAAGGGCAACTTGCCCAGCCTTAGGAGTTGGAAGCAAATTTAGAATTCAGGTTTGTTTCTTTGCAAGTAGGGAAGGAGGGGAGGGGATGTGACCCTTTGTATCTTCAAGCATTTCAGTGATAATGATAGATTTCAGGAAAACAAGTACAATATGAAAATAATTAGTTTTGGCGCTGTAAGCAGATGACACCTCAGACTTGCTGAGGGTGCTGGTGTGTGATTCTACCAGCTCTATACGGATTAACTCATCTGCTCCCCACTACACTCTGGAGGTGGTGGTCTGTTATCACAGCTAACAGGCCATGGATCTGAGGTGGGCCAAGGATACTTTTTGATTCTCATCCCCTGCAGTTTTCAGCTCTGCAGTCTTCCAATCAGACCTTCCCACGAACAGGGAAATAGAACCTTCTTTCCCAGGGAGCAAGGCTGGGCAGGCTCGTTTCTGAACTCTTTCAAGTCTCTACACCTGACTGGGGTGTGGCCACCCAGACTGGCAACGGCTGCCCTCAGGCTGCGCTTTTCAGTTCCCTGAGTCCCTTTTGCTCTTGAACTTGAAGAGTTAGAAGCAGCTTTTCCTGGAATCACAATTAGGCTCCAGTTTGGAGAAAGGGATTCACAGAGTTCAGACAGAGAAGGGAGATGGAATTTAAAACAGCAGCTTCCAAAGATGGCCGAACATCTGAATCTGCAGTGAGGTTGTTAAAGATTCTCAAGCAGGGCCCGTGGCCCCCGCGCCCCCTACCACACACATATACACGCACAACCAGAAACTTCCAGGGCGGGGCCTGGGAAAGACGTTGCTTTAGAAGGAAGCCCAGGTACTTCTTATACACTCTTCCAGCAGGACCACAATCGAGGTATGGGATCCCTTGGATCCACCTGCAAGGGCATTTTAATATCTCCTGGGGTTTTATTCTTTAAGTAGGGTTAGAATGAAGAGTGCCTTTATTGTGCATCTATTTTTTTTCACAATTCCCTCCGTGGCAATATAACAATTTAACAATTTATCTC
This sequence comes from Uropsilus gracilis, assembly GCA_004024945.1. Taxonomy (NCBI): domain Eukaryota; kingdom Metazoa; phylum Chordata; class Mammalia; order Eulipotyphla; family Talpidae; genus Uropsilus; species Uropsilus gracilis. Next base: position 5,859 of record PVHY01005111.1, on the reverse strand, counting down.
TGCAACTACTTAATATGTTAAACTTTGATGTATTGTGCCACCACATATGTGAGTTCAGCATTTAGTAACCACTTATAGTTGCAAACATTTCAAATGAGTAGTCTATATTTAACAAAAATAGTTTAAGTTTTTAGTGCAATACAAAGAAAGATAAGTATCAAATGTTGCAATGGCTTTTTAGTGGTTCTTTTTATTTTTAATTTTTAATTATTAGTTAATTTATTTGTTTATATATGTTTACATCTTTGTATTCTGACACACTGGATCCATGTTAAAAAAACAAAAGGGAAAATAAAGATCTTTTTCTTCCTTTCACTTAAGGAGAAGCTGCAGAGCTTCTCCTTGTATCATAGAGTTTCCTCCCAAGTCTCTGTAAGTTGTGAGATATTTTTAGAAAGTCTTTTCTTTTTAATTTATGTTTATTTATAATTGTAAATATTCCCTTTTGTATCTATAAAAGGATTCTCTCTCTTAAAAAACAAAAATCTCCTGAGGTTACAACTCCTGATCAAGACTCAGGTCCGAGGGGAAAGATAACAGACGACAGATGAGGTCTAAAGAACACAGGCAAAGAGAAAACAGAAATGAAAATTGATATCTAACTGTATGTATACACAGTCTTACTCTACTTGCAGGCTTCCCTCGTGAAACTTAGGAGTATAGTTCCTAGATAAGCATACATTACTGTTTGATGAGAAGCTACAAGAAGTTTTGTTCTTGACTCTCCTATCTAATGATCTGATCTAGATTAGACCTTTAACATGACTCAGTTCTTGGAAAGAAGGTCATGAGAATAAATTGTCTAGTTCAAACGGGCAGGTTTTAAAATTGCCTTAATTTTTCACTTCATAAAAACTAGAAAATTGCCACCAGGTGCCCCAGGGCTTAGCTTTTTCCTCTACGAAGTATTGACACATATTGAATTGAGGGCACTGGGAAGCACACTTGAAGGAGAGGTTTTCTGAATCACAAATTGTATCTTAACCTCTGTGCCTTTGCTTCTGGGAGAAAGAGTTGAGTGGGTTCCATTCCTGAGAGAATCTCATCCCAGCTTTACATTACTCAGTATTGTTTTCACCTCAGCCAATTTTGAGACCTCAGTTGATCGTATTTTAAGCCATTCCTGATGTGTGTCTTGTCTGATACAAACGTCCCCAATTTCTACTTTTCAGTAATAGGAAACTAAATAAATAGAGATCCTTTCCTCCTCCAGAAATATGTGAAACGATCTCCTGTGGATTTCTTATTTATAACAGAGAACAGATAGAAAAAAAGAAATCAACGGATTTACGTTTTAGGGACTGGTAACTGAGAGATCAAGTATTTCGATGTTTTATTTAAACGTGCAAGGTAGGAACAAGAATAGTCACGCTCACTCAAGCCTGAAGTCCTGGTTTATTTTTCACCCATGCCTCCTTCCATTCTGCGGTGGTCACTAAAGTGGGTCAGAACTTGTTCCCCTGTTGAGTATCTACCCATTCCCCCACCCCCCATCATCCTTCTTCCTGACTCCATGTCATCATCTTCTGTTTTGCACTGACTTTCACTCACCGACTCTCATTTTCACTTTTCTACTTCACCTCCTTCCTGGTTATTGATGAATGACTCCATCTCATAGATGGTTATAGACGAAGTTGCCTTAAAGAGCCAAATATTTGGATCTTAGTATCTTCTACAAGATCTAAAGCTTTCCTATTCAATTCATAATGGATGCATTCATGTCTTTAAACATCATTCACTCTTTGCCTTCTTACTCTTATTTTGTTTTCTTTATTTCCTCAATGGACATACTATTTTTTCGCCCATCGTAGACTACAGAACTTGCTCTCCCTTCCCCTCCTTTCCCTTCCCCCCCGCAAAATACACAGGAGAGCACTTTGGCTAAACATATAATGCAATTATGCAGCAAAGGCTTGCAATAATAACTTTAGTAGACAGTAACTTTGATGATCTTACAGTTCTTTTTTCTCATGTGATTAGTTTTCAAACACTTGGTAATAATTCACATATTTCTCCCTCATCCTTTTTGTTCTTAGCACTTATCTACAATGTGTTTCTTCATCTTTTCATATTTCACTTTTGATCTATACCAGTACCAGAGAATTTCTTGCCAGTATTTTTTCAGAAATGCACGTGTTCTATATATTATTGTACTACTTATTGATATATAACTTTGGAGAAAGTGGGTAAAACCAATCTCAATTGCCTTTAACATAACTTATATTTAATCTGCCAAGACCACAGATGGAATATTTCCCTGTTTTAAATTCTTCAAAATAAACATGCTCGCCAGGCTATAGAGCTAGATGTTAGCTACATTTTATTAATTCGTCTTGGTGTATGATAACTCATCTTCCTCTGCATACTTGGGGGTTTTATCTAAAAGAAAAGAATGATCTTGTTTCACTTGGCATGTGACTTGAGCTCCACTGGCTTCCTTCCCTATAGCCTCACCCCAAAGCTTTCTTTTGATCTGTTTCCTTTGCATCACTGACTCTGTCTCACTCTTGACCTCAGCCTATGTGGCTGCCCAGGGGGCTGGCTCCATTACCCAGGGGGCTGGCTCTCTTACTCCTAATTCTCTCCACCACAGACAACTTTTGCTTTTACCTCAGGACTTGGGGCTCAGTCACAGTCCCCTGAGCATATTCTCTCGGATGGGGTTGCACTGGCCCTGGGTTCTCAAGGAGACATTGCTTGAGAAATCATCCTTCTGTTTTAGCCACAGACACTCCCAAGCTTTGGCTTTCAGTCTCACGCTTCTAGATGAAGCGAGAAGCACCGTCCTAGACTTGGTACAATTTTCCTCCAACAGGAGTTGTGCCCCAGCTCAGTTTTGCTCACTCGCCCACTTCCAGCGGTACTGAATTGACAGGAATCTCGGGGGAACCATCTGTCCTCTCCCTGGACCTGTTGGACCTCTCCCTATAAAAACTCCTTTGCTCATTCATTTGACTCCAAGTAGGAAAGCAAAGGGCAAATTACATTCCTCAGCTCAAGTGTCATTTCCCCTCAAAGATCTGTATTTTCCTATTCATTCTTTTAAGTTGTCACTTTAACAGCAGCCTTCCTTGCGCTTACTCTCAGAGGGACATCTTGTCATTTGGAATTCAGGTAAAATTGTTAAAGGGCAAGACTTATATAGTGCAAAGGTTACAACGTCAAACTGTTATTTTACCTTCTTTTATTGCTGTAAAAGAGGAAGTTGAACCACAGATATGAAAAACACAAACAAACAATAGACTCAGAAAGCATATAATGAATCATGGTTCTGAATCTTCGATTATCTACTATTTGTTTATCATCTCTAAGATGTATGTATAGATGTTGATAAATCAGATAATAGGTTCCTTTGCTCAGCAATACAACTGCTTAGAAACTGTTATGTGAAAAGTTGTATTGCATAAAAATACAAGAAGTCTTATAATTGGAGGACAATGAATATAATGATGAAACCCTGGAGACAGAAAATATCCATGAACACGCCACAGGCCTGGTGCACAGTGCCATAGCCACATATGATTTTTAAAGTAAGAACATCATATAAAAGCATGAAAATGTTTACAACGAATCATTCAATGGAAAAACCACTATAAAAATTATACAACACTGTGACTACAACTCCATAGAGACTCTAGCTCTTCAAAACAATGCAACAAATAGATAGTTATTACAACCGCTCAAGTTAGCTGATTTTAAAGTTCAAAGGACAAATTAAAATATTCAGACTTGCTGATAAGGTTCTGAAGATGTGAAAACATCCTTTAGACACCTAGGGAAGACAACACTTGAAAAACAAGTTCCAAGATGCTGACTGGGTGGGGGGGGGAGGCAATTCATTGCTTAAGTTCAAGGTCATAGTTGTCATAGTTTCTAAGCCAATTAGTTTGGGGATTGGTTTGCCTCTCCAGACAGTCCCAGGGCTGGGGTCTGTCTCTTTTTCTCACTGAAATCCTAGCTCCCATCCAGGGCTCGGTTCACATTAAGATACTGTCAGTCAATAGGCTTCTTTTTCTTCACAAACCCAAAATCCACATGCAACTCTCCCTGGAGAATAAGTCTACCAAGCCATGAAAACGCTGAACTATCTCAGCATCCCTGATAAATGACCAAAGAAACAGGTGCATGCACGCCCAGCTGTACACACGCATGCACACGCACGCCTGCAGGAGTGTGAGGAACAAGTGGAGTGTGCACGTTTCAGACACAGGCCAGAGGCAGAGAAAAAAAGCCACTCAGCCTTCCCTTCCCTAAATGGCAAGTCAGCACGGTGACGGTGAGCGGCTTTTGGTCCTGGCGCTCAGTTTTCCCTGTCTGAAGGTCTCCAGAGCCACAGCCTCAGGGATAATCAGCATCAATTTATCTGAGTCTATGTCAGCTTTTCTCCTGCTTTGCACCCGCGCTCCTCTGGACGCTCCGTCTATCCTGTCCAAGTGTCTGTAGCCTGAACGCAGCAGAGGAAACAAGAGCCTATCCACACTTTCGTGTTTCTCCCACGTCTGACTTTTTCCTTCCCGGCCTGAGACCAGCGACGGTTCACCCAACACACACCCAGGAAAAAGGGAGGACACACACCTGCCACGCCTGTTGGGCACAGACTGGTCAAAGTAGCTCCATTTTGTCCAAAAACCTCCATTTTGAAACTAGCGTCCTCTCCCTGCCCTTGGTGGAAAGTGAGTGGAAAATGAGGCTGGCCCCATCCTGTGTCCGCCTCCCCTTATTCCTGGTTGTTCTTGACAACCGTCTTGTCCACCTGACGGATGATGGACGCCAGCATCGTCCTCCTGAGAGACAATGGATGTTGGCATTATTGGAAACCTGCACTTATGGGAATGTGTCCCACCATTACGGGAACGTGGGAACGTGTCCCATAGTTGAGGGAATGAGTCCTACACCGGTTAACTTGCTGCACAATGGGGCGGTGGTGGTGTTGCCCTATAAAAGGCTGTGACAGAGACAGCTGGGGTCTCTCTTGCTGAGCTGGCCTGGGGACCCTGGTGCCCCAGTAATAGACCTGCAGCCTTGAACTTCATCGGAGTCCTTGTACCTTGTTGAGAGAGTCCTTGTGCCTTGTTGAGCGGCCGCCCACAAGCCAAGGGCGCGTGGGCCCTGGAGACTGGAGGGCCTCTTGCTCACAGCGGCTGTGAAGACCCCCGAGGGTCAGTCCCACCTGCCATTCACCTGCTCTGGAAAAGTGCCCCATCCAGTCCACCCTCCCAGTTCCTTTCAACTCAGACGGCAGCGGGCGCGACACAAGGCGACACACACTGGCCAAGACAAGAGCCACCGCTTGTTTCTGGCCTAGTGACCGCCGCCAGGCCTCCCGGCCACCTCAGACCTGTCACTGGCGCCCAGAGCCACCTGCCCAGCCGGAAGTCCGCCGGCAGCGCAGGTGACCCCACGCGGGGCGGAGACAGACCAGGCCTGGACGCCAGGTGCGCATGTCCACCCGAGCGAGTCTGTGGCCTCGGGGACATGGAGCCCGCGGGGGCGGGTCAGGGCCCTGCAGGGATGTGGGCCCAGGGTCCACAGCCCGGAAAGGCGCAAAGGAGCCAGAGAGTGAGCTCAGCTCAGGGCTCTGGGCCCGCTGAGCGCCCAGCCTGGCCCAGGTCCCGGGCCCAGCCAGGAGGAGCCGGTGTGGCCTGGGCAGGCCAGGGCCTGGGCCCCACTGTGTGGCCGCTGCTGGGAGCAGCTCCGGCCAATACCGAGCAGCCCCCGCGGGAGAGGGCCGCCCGGCCCTTGCCCACCCCGCGCGCGCGGGCAGGAGTGCCCCCGACTCCCGCGCTCGTCCCAGGGGCCGCCCTGCCTCGGACACTCCGGCCACCTGCGCCATCCTCCCCGGGCCGGCCGGGCGCTGAC